>WAAD01037737.1:332428-343849 GCA_013389945.1 Fregata magnificens
CTGGCGGGGGCGGGCTGTGCGTGGGGGTCTGTGGGGAGCGCTGTGCTCGCGTGGGGCCAGCGAGGCCCCGCGTTTCCCGGGGGCTCGGCGGGGGTGCGTGAGATGCCGCCTAACGCTCCTTCTCCTTCTGCAGAACCCGGACATCGCCATCACCGACAACGTGCTGCATTTCAAAGGTAGGGGCTCCGTCCTTGGCGGGGGGGTCTCCTGCAGTGCCACGCCCGCTCCGGGTGTCTGCTCGCTGAGCCTGGCCCACCCGGGTGTGCGGTGTCCCGGGAGGGGAGACCGGGGTGCCCGCAGCCACGGGGTGCCCGGTCCCCATCGCTGCCCTTGGTGGCAGTGCCCGAGCTCTGTGCTGGGTGCTCGGCATGTACGGATACGTCGTGGCACGCACCCACCTGCAAACCGTTGTATTCCAGCACTAGTAACGATAGCAGGTTGTATCTTATCTAATAAGAAACACCCCCCCCCCAACATCCCCATATTTAAATATCGGTGAAATTTCCATACGTCTTTGCTGTCCTCTCTCAGCGGAACCCCAGAGATAACTCACAGCAATTTTTCCTTTCACAAAGACCTTGTTTACAACTGTTATCAAACCTCTGCATCGGGAACTAGTGCTCGATTTGAAAGGTAAAGCAGATCTCTTCCTAAAAGATGGGTTTGTTTCAGCCGGGCACCGTGGAGCTTGTGCTGGTTGGCTTGTCCAGGTAGTGCTGAGGATATGCTGTAGCTGTTTTTATTTGGGTTTTCTCATTTATTTGCTGGTTTTCTTTAGATGCATTGTCTAGGAAATGCTGCCTCCCTGGTGAGCCACAGCCAGGGCCATTTGATAGGGTGTTGTTGCACATCATCTTCACTTCAGGATCAGTTTACAGTGTGGAACGGTGGAAATTAAATGCAGCATGCAGGTTTCCGGAGCTCTTCCAGGGACAAAACCCATGTATGTGGGAGATGAAAGATGAGCGCACCCTCCTGCCGTTGGGAGGGGACTCCCCACATCACATTCCTACGGACCCACCAGAGACTGGCCTCCCTGCGTGCTCGCTTGTCGGTGCAGAGGCTGGGTCCCTCAAAGACCGTCCAGTGCAGGGGATTTCTAGTTGGATTCAAGTTAGCCATGAGCAGCCTTTTGGGCTCCTTTTTTTGGGAAGCTTGCACGCTGCCTTCCTGCGAGCAAGGACCCTTTTCCAGCGCCATGCAGAATTGCAGCAGCTTTAGCTGCCGACTCCCGCGACCGCACCTCCCAGCAGTATTTTGGGCTGTTTGTGTCTTCCCTGTTATCGTGTGGTTTCCTCTTGCCTCCAAGCAGGGCAGGGGGAAGCGCTGTAAATAACTGCTGAGTATTTCTATGTGTAAAGCGTCCTTTGCAGGTGGGGTGTGCGGAACTGGCTAGGACCTTCATGCTGACTGCTAATTCTTGTCTTTTAGCTCAGGGTCATGGTGCCAAAGGGGACAACATCTACGAATTTCAGATTGAGTTCCTAGAACCGGTTGAGCCTAAAGTAGGTATTTTTACTTTTCTAACTCTTGCAAAGAAAAAGTAATTTTTGAAAAACTTGAAAGAAAAATGGCTGTGCGTAAAGTCCGTAATATGCCGTTTAAATTTTCCTGGTGACTCTCTAACTGCTGCAAACTAAAAGCCGTCTGTGGCAGTCCTCTGTCCTGGTGCTCAGCCACCGTCCTGCCTTAATGCAAATCACCTCACTGGAGATAGTGCTCGCATGGGTCAGCTTTAGTAGAAACAGGGCCTTACGTGTATCAGTTGTTAAGCAGTAGCTGTAAATTTTTTAAAGGATTTAAACCAGCAAAATAATGGGAGAATCTGGCAGCGTGTTGTCTGATGCAACCTTGACTGGAGAGCAGGGGAACACTGTGCTGCTAAGTGTCAATGTGATGTTTCCTGGCTTCTTTTGCAGCCTGACAAAATAAAGTCATGAGAACTAGTGCTTCTGGTTTGTGCAGATTTCTTAGGTTGCCAGTACAGATATGCTGCGGCTGCTATTGCAAAATCTTTTCTTAATTGCCACTGTAGTCCCATAGCAGAGAGCTTGATTGGAAGAGCAGCCCCTCCGTGTTACTCACAGGTGGCTGTAAAGTCTGTCTTTACCTCTCAAAGCTGCTAGGGGCACAGGGAAACTCAGGGCTGTGCTCCCAGTGCAGGACTTGTGCTGCTTATTCCTGGCTGCCTGTTGGGGATAGCTGCAGTCAGACTGGGAGCCACCGTTCACCTCTGCTGCTTCTACAAGGGAGGAGACCCTTCCCTCTGTGCAACACAGCAAGGGGCCAGAGGGTAAATTTTTAGGGTCTGGTTGTCCTGAAATTGATGTTGAACCGAAACTTTCCTGGGGAAAGGCATCCCCAGCTCTACGCTGCTGTCAGCAGGCAGGTTTCTTGTGTGGCTCCTACCAGGTATTCAGTGGCAGACAATGAACATCTCTTGGTTCCAGGATCCGTTCACCAGTTTGTCACCTGTCCTGTAAAGCCCCAGCTGCCTGGCCGACAGGGTGGGGAGAGGTGCCCGCCGCTGCCCGCGCTTCTCCCCTGTGCTGGCAGACAGGGGCTGTGCTGGGAGCCAGGCCTGGAAGGCAAGCCCTTGCCTCTGCAGAGCAGCCTCCTTCCAAAAGTCTAGTCACTCTGAGTCACTGTGGAGGGGCTGGAGGAGAATCGACTCCGTGAAATCTGTGTAACTACAGATGGTTGGGACTAGGAAGTATTGCAGTCCAGGGTTTTCTCTTTTAGCTTTGATGTGCACGATGAGTGCCTCTTGCTGATGCCAGGCTGGCCACCAGTGAGAGATGGAGCTTCCAACAGGCAAGGACCGGGCGTTGGTAACTGTAAATTACAGCTACAGCCTTCATATGTCCCAGGAGCATCCAGACAGCCTTGAGAGCAGTGCTGGTGTAACGTGCATGGTTAAGAGCACAGTTCATGGCTCTTCTGCATCAGTTTCAGCTGGTTTGAGAGGCAGTCCCAATGCAGAGCGCCCTGGTATAGGCTCGAGGTGCGGGGGGGTGCAATGGTGGCAGTAAGGATGGGCACCCAAGGTGACAATGCTGCGGGCTGTAAGGATGGAGAGGTTTTGGGCTGCCATTGTGCAGAGTGTGGCTGTGGTAGAGAGGCTTCGTGGGGTGGCAATGACCACGCTGTTGGGTCTGTCAGCTCACCACTGTCTCCAGCTGTTTCCTAAGGCTGTTAGCTCTTCCTCTCGCTGTAGCAGATGTCACATGGGGTCCGCTATTTTGGACAGGGACTTGTGGCTGATGGTAGTGTTATTTTTACTAGTGGCTAGAGGAAATGAGTGGCTCACAGTACTAAATGCAAGAAGGTCTAAAGCCAAGATCATGGGTTCTGCCTAGGAAGGCTAGTACCAGGGTCTGTGCTAGCTCTTTGTGGTGGGATGCAATGGTGCTGTGCGGTACAGGCAGGCTTTCAAGCTGCTTATCAAGTCCTACAGCCATCACAGTTGCCATCTTCAACTGGGCTGCCCTTTGCTTCCATGCCTTGGGCAGCAGAGAGATGCTTGTGCTGCAGCAGTCTGTGTCACCCCTGCCTCCTTGATAAGGAGAGCTTGGGTATCGACTCAGTCTCAGGGCTTGTTTCTTAGGACTTCTGCTGATGTATACTCCTGTGTCTGCCCTCAGCCTGTATGCAGGGTGACTCAAAGGCAGCTGAACATCACTGTGCAGAAAAAAGAGAGTAACTGGTGGGAGAGACTCACGAAGCAAGAGAAGCGCCCGCTCTTCCTAGCTCCCGACTTCGACCGCTGGTTAGATGAATCGGATGCTGAAATGGAACTGAAGGAGAAGGTCAGTCCTTTGGACACACGTGGCTTGTGCTGCCAGCTACAAAGCAAGGGTAGCTGTTCCCCTCCGCTGTTTCCCTGTGTTCTTCATTTACCTGGAGTTGTCTGGCGTGCTGATTGTTACTGCTGTTTCTATACAGATCCCATGCAGAATTGGTTAAACGGCTCAAATTGTAAGCGGGAGTTCAGAAATAGGCACGCTTCTGGCCAGAAAGAGCAGCAGTGTGAATCTGAACTGGTGGCTGTGTGCTAGCTCAGTGCTGGCCAGGGTCTGCAGCCAAAGGCTTGCACCCCTTGCCTGATGCCTTTGCAGCCCTGTGTCCTGATCCATATGAAGATCATATCAATGTGCCATACGGAGCCCAGAGACACCAGTCCCAGGCATTGCTTGTCTGGAAAGCAGGGATTTCTAAGGCTCTTTCCTGAGCCACTGGGCTAGCCCTGATGGTGCATTCCCACCATCTGGTAAGCTCAAGCAGTTTACTGCAACAGGGAGGTGCAAGACTGTCTTGGAAAAGACTTGAACAGACCACATTTCTGCGAATCTGTTTTACAACAAACACGGCCCTGTTCCCCTCCACAGCCACTGAGCTTAGCACGGAGGAGAAAGGGCCGCTGCAATGCCAGGAGCCAGAAAGCAGTGGTGAAGGGCAGGCAGAGAGCCTGGGCTGGATGTTCTCAGTTCCCTTCAGGTCACTGGTGGGTCATTAAATGTTTTAAGGAACAGCTCTAAGAAAAAGAAATAGCTGAGAATTAACACAGAAAACAGCAGGCTTTTTCAGCAAAAGCATCTCATTCCTAGAATAAAATACATAGTGAAGGCAGGATAACTAGTTAACACCCTCTAGCTTTTACTGTACCATAATTTCTGGATGATGGATGTGCTGGTTTATGCAGGTGAAAATTTAAACCCTCTAGCAACTGGCTGCTTAGCTGAGTTTTAAACCCACTAGCTTTGCAGTAGTATAGTTAACAAATCACTTGCTAATTACAGTAACAGTCTTTAAAACCTTATCCTTCATCTTAAGGAAGAAGAAAAGATTAACAAAATGAAAATAGAATCCAGAGTCCCAAAAGACCGTAAGTAACCATACCTTTGTAGTGTGTAAGGTGGGGTTTAGAAAGCTTCTGTTGCTCTTACATGCGAACCTCAACTCTTATGGAACAATTTTGACTGGCTTGGTGCATCTTGGAGGGGGATCTTTGTATTATGAGCTGTTTAGAAATTTAATAAAAATGGGCTGCAGTTTCCAAGGAATTTAAAAAATCTGACTAGCAAGAATTGAGTTCTAGCAGATGATGCTAAAAGCAGGCAGAACCCACAGTGCACGCAGTGACCCTTTTATCTCAATCGATAGCTTCCCTTTTTCTTGTAAGCTTTATTCTCATAGAAAGCCTAGTTTGCAGCTCTACTCTTTGCAGAAGCGTTACCATTGTACTCTGCTCACCCGATGTGTTTATTATTGATTTTAGCTTTCAAACACCTGAAGAAGGGATACTTAATCATGTATAATCTTGTACAGTTTTTGGGATTTTCTTGGATTTTTGTGAACATGACAGTACGACTGTTCATCTTAGGAAAAGGCAAGTAATAAGCGCTATTTTATTTACATTGGGGGTTTTGTTTTGGTTTTTTAGTGTTGTTTTTAATACTTTCTAAATAGTGAAATCTAAAGGAAGACGTATTGAGGAAACAAAACCATAAACGCATCCCCGAAGCGCACAACAAAAGCCTCTCAAAAGCCATCAGAGTCAAGGATAGGAAAATACTGTCCTCTTGTAAATCACAAGTGCATATTCTGATGAATGATACTTGTACTCTGCCAAGATTACTTCTAAAGAAATCAGTTGGAGCAAAATGTCTCGCTCACTGCAATGTTAGTATTTTTGAAAATGAGCCGGGCAGAATATTCTGGTTTTGAAGCAAGAATGATTCATTCTATTGAGGTACAGCGCTATTGCTTTTTTTTTGTAAAGGAATTACTGAAATAGCTCTTGATCCTTCTGTTTACGAAGAAGAGTGCTTGAGCAGTGTTTCTGGCCTAACTGCTGTGGCTTCAAGATAAGGCCTATGAAGAAGTTACATAATTATGCATAATAGTTTTTTTCAAATACAACTAGAATCCTGTTACCAAAAGCTATGCTGCTGCGCCAGGTTCCTGAACATAGAAATTCATTTGTTCTCTAAAATGGTTTCCTGTGTCTTGCAGATTCCTTCTATGATACATTTCACACTATTGCTGACATGATGTATTTCTGTCAGACCCTGGCATTAATGGAGATCATGAATTCACTAATAGGACTAGTCAGATCACCGCTGATACCTGCTGTACTGCAGGTAATATTTTAAGATTCTTCTCCTTGCTCTTCCCCTGTTTAAAGTAAATTGCTATTTTACACAAGTGTTGAGACTCTCCTAAAATAAGTGATACAACCTCACTGACACGGGACTAGAGAATATATTATTCAAGAGGCAGGAATCCATGCTTCTCAGTCTTAGCTGTGGCAGGCTGTCTTCTTCCATCACCTACCTAAGATACTTCAGGACAACGAAAGCAAGAAGCAGCTGATGAAAAGTGTATGATTTTGATTTGGTGCCAGTGCCCTTTTTATCCTGGTTGTGGTTGTTGTGCATAAAAGTGAGGATAGATGATTTAAGACTAGGTCCCTTGGATTGCACCTAAATACAGAGCAAAATGCATGCTTGTCAGAAGCAGGTCACAGCTCAGCTGCAGAGTTAGTTGTGCTCAGCATATGTTTCAGGCATGAAGAGTAGATATCCTGAGTGTTTTTGACAGCAAGGACTTGCTCTTTCTTTTGATGAGGAGTGTGACTGTTCCTTAATTTGTTTCTCTTAAACAGATATTTGGAAGAAACTTTATTTTGTTTGTTGTCCTCGGAAGCTTAGAGGAAATGCAGAGCAAACCTGTGGTGTTCTTCATGTTTTATTTCTGGAGTATCATTGAGCTGTTCAGGTTTGTGGGATTTTTCCTCTAGCAGGTGTGTACAGAACAACGTGGTTGTTCCCAAGAACTCTTTAAAGAAGATTTTGATCCTTGTACCTGTTGGAAGAGCGGCTCTAGTGTATTGGCCCCAAAGGGTAAAATCTCCTTTAGACACGGACTATCACAGCCTTCCAGGGTTGTTCCAAAAGCTGGGACAAGGCTGGAGTCTGAAAATAATACTACCCTGAACCTGGGGACACCTGTTGCTTTTTCCCTTGAGGGTTCTGTTGCTTTGAATTTCCATTGTTAAGTGAGCTGCACTATGCTCTGTTTCTCTCTCAAAAGAAGTATTTTGAAAGGTTTATTAGGCAAGCCAGGCAGTTACATTCATCCATATGGTCAGAATAATAGCATTGGTTTTGTAAACTGCCAAATAAGGGTGTGTCCATCATGATCCATAGGAACAATTTTTTTAATATTCTTGTGTCATTTGGGAATTATGTTGACTATACAGCATATATATGCAAGAAATAATTCTAGTAGCAGCTTCCATTTTAAACAGCATCTGTTTCTTCTCCCACTGAATTGGCTTTAGGTATCCGTATTACATGCTTTCATGCATTGGTATTGAATGGAAACCACTAACCTGGCTCCGTTACACTGCCTGGATCCCTCTCTACCCCTTAGGAGGCTTGGCAGAAGGTATGTCCAAAAAAGACAGTTTAATAAATAATGAATTCAAAGCTGGGCAAATAACTCAATTTTTTTTTTTGGCTGCTGGACTTAATAGAACAACAGATGAATAGGCATTTGCTTTGAGCTGAACCAAATGTAAGCATTTTTGTCTTTCTTACTAAATCAAATATTTTTTTCAATTTGATGTGAAAGGAAGTCTTCCTTTTGGGAACTGGAGAGGAAAGTAAAGGCAACCAAAGGTTACCTGAACAAAGTGACCAAGAGCACACTGCAGTCCATGTGAACGGCACAAGACGACAATGCTCACTTGCCTCTGCTGATCCAAAGCACTGTATTTGCTTTTGTCTGCTAGACCTGACTTGGTCAGCCTAGCTTGGGTTCACACCAGCTCACAGATCTTGACGTTATCTTGTAAATCATTGCACAGGGCAGGCAGGGGCTGATTCTTCCTCTGAAAGCAGCACAGCCTGTTCTGAGACGGGCATGGTGCTTCCCAGATAGGGCTCTGCTCCCTTTCTGCTTTGAGAGTAACTGCTCCATGGAAGAAGCAGGCGCCTAGTGTTCTTGCTGTAACCCCTCTGGGTGGGGGGACTTTACAGTGACCTCTTCTGTCTTAACAGGTCTGGATTATTTTTAATTTTATTTATTTAAGAAGCATATCACTGCCCAGCTTCCAGCTGTAAGAAATGTGTTGTGATCATACCTGTCAGAACCTGTTTCCGTGAGCCAGGACTAGGCTTGGGCATTGCCCAACTCCAAGCACAGGAAAGACTATGCCTGTTTCATTGCTGTGGGTATTTCTGCATGGTAAATACTGCTGGCATGGGCCCTGCAGGCTACAGTTGTGTATGAGAACAGTGTCTCACTGGGCAGGCTCACTGTGCTTAGACTTTCATAGCTGAACTGCTATACTGCTTCAGCTAGCTGCTTTCCATCACACTGCATGTTTAAAAAAACCAGCTTTAAAATTGGTATAATTAATGAGAACTAGCAAATAAGAAGGGAATATCCTGAAAAAGTTGGTGTGGGCTGGGCAATTGTATATTTTACTGAGTTTGATAATGATGGTGGCCTTCTGCTTTCAGCCGTCTGTATCGTTCAATCCATTCCAATCTTCAGTGAAACAGGGAAATTTAGTCTGGGATTGCCAAATCCACTGAACGTCACAATCCAGTTTTCATTTTTGCTTCAAATATACCTTATAGCCTTGTTTTTAGGTAAGATATTTAATTATATTTCTCACTATTGAAATAAAAAGGCCAGTTTCCTCTGAATAAGCATAATTTTCTTTGAAAAATAAATTCCTGCATCTTGGGGATCATGGCAACACAAGATTGCTTGAGGTTAAGCATTGTCTTTGTTGCTTGTTTATGTCAATTTGTCAGTGATGGAGGGGAACACACCTACAATTAGCACTGGTTAGCCCCCCAAGAAGGAGACTTTGGTAACAAGTTAGCAGCATTATCTACTGATCACTTGGGTTAAAAGAATAATTTTTACATGTATTTATAACCTCGGAATACTTAGTTTCACCTTTTACATGGTATTTGAGCTTTGGAATGACTTAGTGGAAATCTAAACATAATTTCAAATTAAAGCAACGTTTAACTAAACAGCATTATAATCACTAATGCAATGTGAACTCACGCTTTTCCAGGAAACAGTCTAGAAGGCTCTTTAAAGAATGGTGCTTGATACATACTTGGTTTCTGGTGTTACATTTTTAAACAGAAGTTAACTTTGTAGTATGCACACCCAGTACGGCTGGGTATCCATAACTCAGTAGAATCTAACCTAGAATTTTAAACTGAACTTTCACGAGATTTCTCCCTTTCACAGGCTTAAAGAACACCTTTAATCGCATTTCACTCTGAAATACCTGTTTGATCCCTTCCCAGCTCTGCACAGCTGGTGTTGCAACTTTTTAAAAGTGACAAACCAACCTTCTCAGCAACCTGGTACCAAACAGCCTGTGCAGCAACTCCTGCCTCACCCGCCCAGAAAAAACTTGCATTATCTTTCAATGCTATACACACCCTTAAACCATCGCTTTTTTTGTGTGGTGGTTTGTTTGGTTTTTGTTGTTGTTTTTTTTAAATTCCATACAGCCATCTAGCATTAAAAAAATGCAACAATGTCCTACCTAAACACTTCATTCTTTTTCAGGGGTATCTGTAAACTTCCATCATCTCTACAAGCAAAGGAAACAGCACCTCGGACCAAAGAAGAGAAAGATGAAGTAAAGGAGGACTGCGATGCTTTCTTATCTAACTTATCTCAGTGACAAGATAAGCCTCTAATTCTTACGGTTTTACCCACTGTAATGTAAAGAATTTTGTAAAATTAAATGATCACACTAGATTTCATTACTTCACAGTGAATTCAGGTAACATTCCCATATACTGTATTTTGTTCCCTTTCAATCATGTATGCATGGCATTTACCATTGAAAAGTACCATTTAAACTTGTATCCTGTCAACTACGATATTAGAAAGAAATCCTGTTATCTGCATATAATATGCTTACGAACAGTGGAGCAGCACTAAATAGAAATAGTGTTTATCTTTTAATTGGATATTTGCTCTTTCAATATTGCATGCAGATAGGGCTTCTGGTGTCGGGACATACTGTTAGCTGGCCTGTGCTGTTTCTAGGCTGCATCTTGGCAGGAGCAGCACAGTCTGAGACCACTGTGAACAGTGTTTGGGTGTTTATTAACGGTTGGGGTACACTTGCTCAGCACATACCCCCCCCCTTTTCTTCTGCGGCATACTGATGTGGCAGAATTAAAACTGGAAGTAGCTAATGTCGATTTAAGTGCTACCAACTTAGGCTGTTTCTAGTTTAGCCTTAACAGAGTAGGAGCGCTGTATGGATCCTAGCATTCCCGTAGCAACACATCCTTCTTCAGTCACTAGGGAAAGGAAGCTGCCACTCTGTGACAAGGTCAGAAATGCATTTCCAGAAATGGAAGCACTGAAACGTAACAAAATAAGGAAACATAGGTACCAGCTTTCTCCTAGCATGTGAACCCCAACAGAACTCCATCCCACCCATGCAAAGGGAAAACATGGAACTGTCATGGGAGACCGGGCTCCTCTGATCATTGCTGGTAGGGCTGTAGCTCCCATATTTATAGCCTTCAGAAAGGCAGTAAAGATTGCTCTTCTACTTAAACTTAGGGGTGCAGCTGAGAATTTGGTGTATATGCTTTGTTGGCTGGCCCCTGGTGGGATGGAATAGTGGGTCAAAATAACTGTGTATTATTTTCATAGCATGTATCAAATCTCAGTAAGGGAGATCCCACACAGGGTTTGAAGGAACCCTTTCCTCTGTGCTTGCTTTGAACAACAGTGACAACAACAAGAAAAGAGAAGCTCCCCCACATTCCAGGTCAACTACTCTCTCACCTGGAAACCTTTGTTTGATTTTATTTTACCATGCCCTTCTTCACACGTAGCCTCTCATAGTTAATTCCAGATCGCTCTGGCCTCCTTAATCCAGTTTAGAAAATGTCCAAAAAGTTTGCTCTAAACTGTATTGTGGTTATGAACAGGTTGCTTCACAATAACTGCCACTGCCCCCAGGGCAATGCAAAGCAATGCCAGCAATCCAGAACAGGCACTGAAGTTGAGATTAGCTTAGTGCCATGTTACTATTATCTTTTTCTACTGTAAAACAATATGAATCCTCCAGAAAATTACTTTCTATATTAAAGGTAACAAACAGCTTACTGTTTGTGATACGGACCCAGTGATTGTTACTGTAAAGGAAGGAAAATAGCATTATATGGAGATTTCAGCAAAGATTTGTACAACTGGTACAAGCTCCACTCTGCATTTCACAAACGTGCTCTGTCAACAAGAGGAATGATGCAACTTCTCTTTAGCGATACTTGAGGCTCGCACTCAAAGGAGAGTGCAGCTTAGTTTACTCAGAAGAGTTGAGCATTATTTACACACTTAATATTTCAC
>WAAD01037737.1:343886-376566 GCA_013389945.1 Fregata magnificens
TATACCACACACTGTACTTATGTTTGACGTATGTCAAAGGATTGAATTAGCTGCGTAATGGAACAGCAAGGATCACTTTCATACTTCAGTTTCTCCACTGGGCATTTAAACTTCTGTTATGAAATCCATATGTATTCATACATGATATTTCTCAGTGAAATTGTGGTACCTAGTGCAAGCTGTCATGGATCTTACACTACTGAATTTCAGTCCTTCAGAAAGAATGTGTTTCTATTAATAAAGATTTACAACCAAATTTTGCTTTAGTTCAGTTGTTTGTTCTTTCCCTGAATGTGAGAAGTTGTACAATTTATTATTTAACTCTTGTGATAAACAGCTGGGAGCCAAGCCTTCAGCAGGTCAATGTTTTAGGCCACACAGCCCAATTGCTATGAGAACGGAACAAACCCAACTTAAGTTTTCATGAAGAATTACTCTTTATTAATATTATACAAATAAAAAACTTGTCTCACAAGATTAAGTTACTTTCACAAGCATAAGCACTGCAATGCCAGGGTTAACTCTCATTATGGCAGTACAGACTGGCTTTCAAGTCAGGCGTAAAATTAGCGACAACACCCTGAAATTAGCTGTGTATCTGATCTTGCACAGTGATTCTCACACACGTTTCCTTTGGGCTAATCAAGTTGGTGTATAAAGTGTAGTAGCTGCCTTTTAGGATACCTTTACCAGTGAGTTCAGTTTGTAGTAACCACATTTTGGGGAGGGCAAAAGCCATGAGCAGTCTGCTGCCTATGATGGCATTTTCTTTCCTCACATGTACTGAATAACTTCCACCCATTGTCCAATACAGTAACTGACCCTGGGACACTTTCCACAGTTTCCAGGTCTGATTAAAGCCACCACAAACTAGCTACATTTATTTAGAGAGCACTGATGGAGGTAAGGGACCCTGTTTTGATAGGAAGTTCTCCAAACAGTAATTAAACAGGCCCTAGAAAGTAAACAGGACAAGAAAATTTGAACCGCTTGAGTCCTAAATCTATAGAAGTTCCCAAAATGAAGACTTCACATTCTTTCAGTGCTGCTACTGGAAAAGTCTGTCTGCAGTGGAGCAATGTTATGATCATAGGCAGCATATTCTGATGCTCCAGTACTTGCCATTTTAAGCTGCTGAGCAGCATGTGTGAGCTGAAATGCTGCATCAGGATGAGCTGTATCAGGAAGTAGGGTGCACTCCCGCTCCAGCATGTCTGCCACGCCTTTCAAGAGGTCCAAAAAGCCAAAGGCCAGAGCTGCCTTTCGTAAACGATTAAGTTCCTGCAAAGAAGGAAAAAAAAAAAAACAACCCCCTTTTAAAGCCACTGTAAGCCTTTACACAAAATGTAGTTTTCTTCTTTTTTTAAAGGCAATATTATTCACTTAGAGGAAAATAACCTGAGTGATCAGTACAGCTGCTGGAAACGGCCCAGCTGCTCACAAGATAAAAAATGCTTTTGGGCTGAAGATGATAGTGGCACAACTAAACAGCCTTTTCCCTTTCCCTTCCTATAAATCTCCACTTATCCCTTTTGTGCATTCAGCTGTCATACCTGCCTGTTTTGTCTGTGTCCCAGCTGGGGGTGGCCTCCAACTTAGGCTTCACTGACTGCTGCCTTTAACCACAGTGTCCAGCAAAATGTATATACATTGATTTTTCTTCACTATAAACTGACAAGCGCTTATGTGCATTTAGGCAGGGTATTCATTCTTGAAGTCTCTGGGGGCTACAATAACAAACTGCTCCAGCACTAAGCTTACAAGAGGAACAACAATTACCTCCAGCTACAGTCTTGATTATGGATTATTATGATGTGGCCAAATGTGCCTGGAATTTTGTCTCTCTCTGCTTCAGCTGTAGAAAAAAATGTAGGAGACATTTTCAGCCTCAGAATGACATCTGTGTTCTTATTCCTCTCTGATCCCTCAGTTTATTTCTGGCTGGACAACAGCATAAAATCTGCAAAGAAGTTCACCATGGAAGTAGCAGGGATCATGAGGAGCACCTGTAAACATGACATGTCTATGCCACCCTGCTAGAGAATGTGGTGGCAGGGAAACCAGACCCCCTTGTCTCATCTTAACTAGTCTGTAAAATAGACCCAGGATGTCTCCTTTACAGAACCATGTATGTTTTTGCAGAGCCCTACAAGCCTGCACAGAACATACCACAGACACAGACAGTATGTGTTCCTCTGTCAAATGCAGCACTATCACTATGGATCAAACTTGGGCTGGCCTGAAATGTTACTCACTTTATAGAAGGTTTGAGTTTTTTCAGGGAGTTTCCTTGCATTTCTCAAGATCTTCTGTACATCTGTCTGCACAAAAGAAAAAAAAATCTTGGCAACTGCTGGGGAAGCTGCAGAAAAAATCCTCAACTATTTATTGATAAATTATGCTGACCATTGACAAGACTGCAGCTCACAAGGGCTGAAACATAAACGGTAATTATACTAAATCAAATAAACTAAGCCAGATGCTACACTGGAGACACAGCTTTCATTAAACAAGCTATGCTCTCTGATTGCATTTTAATCGTGACATTTTAAAGAGCCAGTGTTTATAAAAACAAAAGAAAAGCAATAAAGCAATTACATTAAACGGACAAGACACACACAGACTCTACTTTGCTGGTAAGATGGCTACTGCTGATCAAAGTAAGGCATCAAGTCCAAAACCTGTATCATTACCTGGAGGCCACTTGGTTTAATCCATACGGTAACATTCTGTGCGTAACTGCGCTTGTTCTTGGGTTGCAAGGGGAAAGGGCTCTTATTGTCATCCTCTCCGTAAGGATTTTCTTTCGCATCTGGGGGCGGAAAGAAAATAAAAAGAAATTAACAACTACGACTTGGCAAGGTCATTCACACACGAAAACACTGACTGTGTAAGAGTTATTCAAATGAGTGTGACTAGTACCTGAAATAGGTCCAAGCTGTGCCATCTTCCCTAGCCATGGAAGGGGCTCAGGACCAGGTTCAAAGAGTGACATCATGAGGTTTGATTTCTTCTTGCTATCAGCTTGTGAATAGAGCATTCCATACCACTCTGGCCTATAGAAAACAGCAAATCCCAAAGGCTGAAAATCTTCCGCCCCTCTTTGCCTAGAATTTGCCCCCTCCCACTGTGTGGATGCTCACTCTTTGCAATTTATACTGGCAGAAATACATCCACAATTAAAAATCCACAGCTTTGTCTAGCAGTGCAGAGTTCTGTATGGAATACAGACATAAATAAGCATAATTAATTTATAAATAAAGCATAAATGAGCAAAGTAAGAGATTTTTCAGGCAGACATCCAGCTCCATACCCCAACTGGACGACAGCCACCATGCCTTCCACTTTCAGGCTGCCATGTAATAAAACACAGAAGTTGGGGATTTTCCCGGCAATCTGATTAGCTGAATTCTCATCTTCAGTGTCGTCTGTGATCCCAGGTCCCACCTCATCACCTTCTGGGGAAGAATAAAAGCAACAAAGAGACAACATAAGAATAAATTCAAACACACTGGTTCCATTTCCATGACACGACCCTGTATTTTCTGCCACGCAAGAGTTAATTAATACTTTTGTAGAACAAACAGCTGCTACATGAACTGTTTGGGCAAAGTGGCACTATAATCTGGAGCTTTCATTCTTTAGCATGAGAAATCTCACTTTCTCTTTGTTCCACTCCAAGGCCACGACAAAAGGAAAGGGGAAGTCCTTCTTATCACAGGCTGATGCACTCAAGTAGCTGCAAGTCAGTAATATGGTTTACCATCCTCGAAGCCTACACTAGTCATTTGTATAGATACATATATACTTGGCCCCAATGAGCAGCAATTAATGCTCAAGTACAACTGACCAATCTAGTTGTAATTAAGATCAGATTTTTCACAACAACAAATCATTCCAAGAACCAATTAGATGCAGGCATTAAATATTCATCTTGCACCATATATTTCATGGCCCATAACTATTTTTAGCTTTAAGTTTAGCATGTTCTATTAATAATGATGCTATGAGGACACTGTTCCCTCTTAATTTTCTAAAGAACACAGTATTCAAAAAAAGAAGGAGCTTGTGTTCAAGGTTTTGATTTTGATGTAACCACACAAACGTGTCTTTAGAGACAGCTGGCATTTTGATAAAGCCTAAAACCTGTGCTTCTAGTCTAAACCACTACAGACATTACAAGGGAAGCTTAAAGCAGTTTTTGCTAAAGAAACAAAACTTGCTCACCTCTGTTAAGTGCAATGGGCAGTACCAAGTGTCTGGACAAGACAGGAGGGCTAGAAATGTCAGCTATATCTACAAACCCAACAATTTCTAGATCTGTGGGGAGACAACAGGTTTAAGTCAGATTTGGAAATAGCTGAAATGTATTCAGAGTCAATTTAACATTACCACTTCCTACACCACTAAGTTTTCTGAAGCAGTGACGAGAGGTAGCACAACAGAGACCCAACCTTGACTGGGGTGTCTAGGTGTTAATAAGATATGAACATTCATACATAATACCACAACACTTTAAGATGAGAACATAACTTTCATCACACACATACTGCTGTCCATGAACTGTGCTGCTAGACAAATACAGAATTGTGCACGTTGTTTTTTACACTGTACACAATCCATTGCCATTTTATAAATTCAAAAGGAGAGAAAACAAAGGACTAAACCAAATCTACTAGCTTCAAAGAGGCATCACAGAACCTGCAGGAATTCCCATCAACTCTCTGGCAGGGTTAGCCCCAATGGGGCATGCTCCCAGGACTGGGAAGACTGAGTTGTGGTTCTTGAGTTTTATACGCCCGCTGGAAGTTTAAATGCACCTCCATCTCATACAGAGTTGTGGGCATTTGCTGGTAAAAGATTGAGGCAGCCATGTCCTTCATGCTCAGCCTTGTCTGATTTCCTCCCTGCTTCTTGGCTGCAAGAAATGTCATATCAGGTTCATGTCTCTCAGCCACGTGAAGGTTTTGGTCTGTGGCTTAGGACTAGCCTTTGACCAGCTCTACACTGGCAGAGGTGTAGAGAGTACCTGCTTTGTAAACTCTTCTCTACACAAAGCATGGTGACACATGGTGTGCTCTAGCTATGGACGCAGGTCCATATGTGTATGGCACAATTAGGAATTCAATGCATTTCCAACATGTACTGCAGCTGGAACCAGGGAGCAGTCTTCTCCTTGACAGCCCAAGCAAAGGACCTGGCCCAAAGGCAATTCAATTGATTTTTCTCATAGCTGAACAACGAACACTTGATTAAAGGCATGGAGGAATTCAGGGGCTGAGCACACCATATGCTGCATTTTAATGCACACAGAACAAAATTTCCTTCGTGCCAAATTCCCATCTTTGGAATGATAGAAGGAACTCTAAGACTGAATGTAACACAAAGCCTCCCTCATCAAGACACACTGCATTCTCTTTTTCTTTGCTTTTGCTATTTTGGTACAGATGCACTCATTCCTATTTAAACAGTATGCAGCTACAAATAAGAAGTGATCACACTCCAAATGAGAAATGTTTTTTCTCTTGCAGATTTAAGAAACCCAAACAAATCAAGGCAATCTTGGTGGCAGTAACTTATGGGTTGCAGTTCACTTCCTTGCAAAATTTTACCACTATTGTGTCCTTATTCACATGCAAGCTGTGCACATTTTGTTCATGAACACAGAAAAAAAGGAAGTCTACAGGACAGATCCAGGAAATGAAATTGCCAGTAGAGCTAGAAACTCACAAAAAAGAAATTATCTGAAAGGACACCTCAGCATACAATCTAGCCAAGTCACTGTCTTTGCACTTCCCAAATAGCACAAAGCCAGCAGGAACTCCCATCAGCTCCCTTGCAGAGTTAGCCACATTGGGGTGTCACTGAGGGTGCCAACCTTAAGCTCAAGAGCCACAGCACTCCACTGCCTGTCGACTGGAAAGAACAACAAAACGCATGTAGCCAAGTGCACTGCTGAGCAGCTGAGAGCAATTTTGATGCTACAGTCCAAACTTAATTCTTAAGGCAAAGCAGCGAAGTTCAGTGTATTCTCTCCAAGAAGTGTACCTAGCCATTTGCAAGTCACAGGCATGGGCTATCTACAGACTACCTGCTGTTCATGGGTGTCCACTAATGGGAGGGCTGAGAAAGGTTTTCTTTGCACAGTTGTTTTTAAAAATAACTTAGTATTGGTAAGAAGTGCCAGGATGACAGACAAACTATAAAGACAGAGATTTCATAAATCTCCACCTTTACTTGTGCTGCCTCACCAATTCTTCTCGACTCCACTCCTAATGGATTCCTTGAAGAAACCTCCAGAAAGATGCTAGTTTGTCTCACCTGATAATTACAGAGTCTTTCTGATAAAGGCAACTCTAATACGAAATGCAGCCCCTTCTCCAACACACCTCTCCTATCCTCCATGATGCTTATGAGGGTATTCATGGAAAGCAGCCCGTGGCTGCCTTCCACAGTCCTTGCCCCTAGAAATTGGCACCCTGAGCTTTGAAAGTGCCTCTACCCTACTCCAGCCCTTTGCCAGGTACACACAGCTGAAACACAATGAGACTCTTATCCCCTGGTGCCACATATACAAAAAAATTACACAGTCAGTGACTGATCCTTGCAGAGAGAAAGTGGAAGAAACAGTAACTATACAGGATAAGAGGTGGTAGTGAAAAGGTAGAAATCAAATGGATTTAAGTAAAAGGCAATCAAAGATTTGTTACCTGTATTAATTGCTTTAGGGATGGGGTCTATTTCCTCATCTATAATGAAAGGTTCTGGTCTGGGAAATACTTGCACGTCAGATGTTAAGTGGCCACACTTGAGAACAGCATGGAATGGTGTATAAGCCAGGTCTATTAGCTTTCTAGAACACGATCAGTTATTAATAAGGAAAACATAATACATATCAAATGAAAATAGTTTGTCTAAAGCACACTAACTAAGCTCCCAAAACTTTTTTTTTTACTACAGTTAATTCAATAGTTCTAGCACTGCTAAATTACAAAACAAAGCAGCATATTATCACATTGATGCCAAACTAACCATAACTCTGGAAATCAGTATCTTCTATCTGCCGATTGTAAACAAATGCTATGTTTTGTTACAGAATGATTAAAATAAATATTGACCTTAACCAGTGAAGGTCAAGATGGAAATACAGTTAATAGAATCATAAACTAAAAGAAAAAAAGGTTAATTAGAACACCCCATATAATCAGATTTCTTGTTATATTTGTTTTCTTTTACAGATACTAACTGGAATCCTTCACAAGGGCATATTATCTACAAGTCTACTAACCCAAACATCGACTGTACATTCTTCAGGCAAAGGGGTCCATCAATGGTGAAAATTTGCCCTTCCCCATTGTTTAAATCTATAAGCCGTTCCAGGCAGTCTAAGGAATCTGTGCTTTGAAGCTGTAAAAAAAATAAAGTGAAATGTTTTTGTTGAGTTTTCTTTTTACTCTCTTTTTATTAACCAGTATGTTTTCAGAAAATATCCACAACACAGCAAAAACCATCTGACTGGATGCTATCATGATTTTTTGTTGTCTCACTCCTTTCTGAATAAACCAACATTCTTGGTCTCCCAGGAAATGTACTCCTTATGTTGCATTTATATTAGACCAGATGCAGCATTTGGCCTGGTAACAAATAATCATAGAATATCTCGAGTTGGAAGGGACCCATAAGGATCATCGAGTCCAACTCCCAATGCACTGCTTTATCATGTTAGGTTCTGCTGCGAAAGCAGGTTCAAGCAACCAAAAATCCCAGAAGCTCTCAGTCTTCAGGAGCACAGGAATGCCTTAACTAGTATAACATTCTATTGGTAATGCTAAGTTTCCAGCTCCTTCAGGATAATATAATTTTTAGGAGGGAAGGCAGATATAATTCTTTTTGAGAAGTTCTTAGAGAATGCTTATGAAAGCACCTAAACTTATCAGTAATAGAAGATTTATTTGAAACGTTTTTCCAGTTATTCTGATGTGTAAACAATGCTTCAATCCATCAGCTTAATCAAGAGGATCATCCTTGATAGAGACCTTGAAGCTGAAATATCTATTGCATGCCTAAGTAGAAAATCCTTCTGTGATAGACAGAAGAATATAGGTGTCAAGCCAAAAGTAATGCTATTAATAAAACCTAATCTAAGGAACCTTAGTCTATATAGGCTTCTTTTTAAACATTTTTTATTCAACAGAATTCTAACTACTGTGAAGATTTTTAAAGCTGGTACTGAGATTTTCAAAGCTACTCGAAGAGAAAGAAAACAGTCACCTTTCCTTCGAAACTAAGGGAAGTTGGTTTGAACACTGGCTTAGAGACTTTAGAATTTTGCTCACTCACATTTCTACATAAAGCTATTGTTGTTTTACGTGTTGAGCATCTTTGCAATAGGCGTCATTTATTCAAGATTTTAATTGTAGATTAAGAAAAGACCCAAAAACTATTCAATGTAATTAATGCAGAAATAAAAATTGCATAATATTACCCAGGGAGAAACTGCCACGATTTATAAAGTTCATTATAATAGTGCAATAGTAGTAGATAATAGTGCAATAATAAACTTTTAAAAAGATACTACAGTTAAATTTTACCAAATAACTAACACTAGGCACCAGAATGTCAACTAAACTTTAAAACTAAGCACAAGAACATCAAAGTATGTTTTGTGCTGACCTGATCATTAGTTCGGAGAAGAACAATAATTATCCAATTTAACAAAGAAGAAGGTATGTGTTAAAGACATCACCTCTTCGAGATTTGCCATGCACATAACATACAACTTGGATGGGAATGGGAAAGGCAATGGAAACCGGTTGCTTTCACTTCGCTGGTTGTGAGTAGCTAGTGAGTGCCGTAGGGAGCCTCTGCCAATCCCCAAGCAGCCATCAGTGACAAGAACAACCTTGAATGAAAGAGGGTAGATGAGCATTTCCAAGCAAAGACACATTTCTATCTGCAGAGGGCAACTATACACCAACAGATTTCAGTAGCCTTCCTAGCAGCATGCACTTCTATACTGAAAATCCCTGCTCACACAGGGATTTCCTCCACTGAGCTGGGGAAAGAATTGTGAGTAAAATTTCCAGAAACAGGTACATAAATGAGAAATTGAAGATTTAACCATTGCAATTCAAACTATGTGCACGGTAAATACATATTTTGTTGTAATTAGGCACTCGCACTAAAATTTAAATTTCATAGCCAGAAACACACCATGCTGCGCATAAACATGGCCATTTTTATGTGTACACTAGAAGCACAACAGTGACTATACAGCCAAAAAGGCAGCCTGCTGCTGATGGACTCAAGAACTTTGGGTTTATTTTCAGATGGAAGATAAAGGCCAACTATGATCATTTCTTCTGCAGAATCCGGAGGGCGACCCAACTTCCACTACAAGCCACAGAAGCCATTCAAAAGGTGCCATAAATTATCCTAACTCTTTGCAAACAAATACAGCTGCAGTATGCTCACATTTTGGAGCAGAACTATTAAAGCAAAAATACACATTTTTCCATTCAGTTGAATGTCCAAAGTCACTCCTTGTAGAAACCTGCACTAATAGGTTACGCTGAATAATGGAACTATCTACACTCAGCCGAGACCGAGTCATTTCCAGAGTAGTAAAATAGCTCCTCTTTCAACACTGCACAGCAACAGCAGGCATTATTTTTGGCTGAGAGGTAAGGAAAATCAAATCCAATTGAAACTCAATGTGCATCATCTGCTACATCGATTTGTATTCTCTCTTCATCCTCAATCTCTCTCTTTTGCAGTCTCTTCAGTTACCATCTGAACTGTTGCTCACCCATAATGTTTTTCAGTATTACAAGACTGCACAGTACATTCCCCACTACCTTTCATCACCCCATCACCTGAAGTTCCAGTAAAATGAGCCATGACATAAATGAGAGACCAAATTGTTGAGGTCTAACCTATGCTTGGTTTTTACATCCTTCTAGTTCTTTGCTTTGAACGTCTGCTTTTCCAAGGTGCCTTTTATCCTTGTTAGATTATGAAGCATTGCCTAGACAATAAACCTCTATCCTTTTTCTCCTTAAGGAATATTGCTTGAGACACCTTCCTAGCTCACTGAGCTGCAAAATTACTGAACTGAAATCCTAACCCAAAGAGCAACAGGCTCTTATGTGTCTCAGAAAACTGAGGGCTAAAAGCAGACTTTGCCGCAAGAGGCAGCAAATTCAGAAGGCTGAGAGCTGCAAGGGCTGAATGGAGTGCGTGAGCAGATGCATGCCAAATGACTCATTAGGGAAAGAAGACAGATCAAAAGACACTCAGCAGCAGTCCCATGCTGTTGCTTGAGACCTGGAACTGTTACAAGCCCTGGAAACCATCAAGTACTGGAGGAGAAAGGTTACTGTACGTGTGACTATACCCTTTCCAAACTGACTGAGGCTCCTGGGACAGAAGATTGCATCCAGATCAAATGCAAAGCCTCCAAAATTGTACTCTTGGGCTAGATTTTATAATCCACTCCACTACAATAACACATTGGACAGGAAGCAGTCTATTTTTTTGCTGCTGAATATTCTAACAAAGATCACCTTCTGTTCATATTCCAGATATATCCAAAATACTAATTCTTTGTCTTCCTGTAGCACCAGCATGCCTGAGAGAATTCAAAGTTTCCAAATTACATTTACTTTTCCATCTGCAACTTACAGGGAGTACTAAGTATACGCTAGATCCTAAGAACAGTGAAATCAGTCGTACCTGGCAAGGAATTGCAGCACCCCATTCCTGCTGGACAATATTGCAAACCCCCAGCAGCGCTGACTCTAGACAGGTTTTGTCATAATCATCCATGTTACTGAGGGCTTCCTGTAAAGACAAACACCACTGTCATTGCTGGGTGAAATATCACTACCAGGAGACACAGAAAAGTTATTCACAGTTCTGTGGTAAGCCAGTATGTTTGCTCCGCATTGTAACACAATGCAAAGTGCTATGTTCTTATATATCACCTGCAAAGTTAAAAAAAGAAAGATAGATACAAGAAATGGTGAACGATATCATAAGACAACAATGAAAGCAGACTCTGAAGAAACTATAATATAATAAACACAGCTCCTTGGGGGAAAAAAATCCTTTGCATGTCTCAAAGGAACAGTAAAGTCAAAATTTGAAGCAATGTCTAACATGAAATATTTAGCTTAGAAAATCCTCCCAGGTGTCAGAGCAACTTTAACTTCTTAGAGATTCAGAAAGTAGGCCACAAGGAGCTTGTCTCACAAAAACTCTTTGGCAGAGAGAGTAACAGAATCCAAAACTCATATCTGCATCCTGTTTCTATAACCACAAACCAGCTTTTCTCCTTAAAATGAAAACTTCACACTTAATACAGCTTTGTAAGAAGGGCGCAGCTGTAGAACTAACATGCTAAAGGAGCTTGGCTGGATTCTTGGCTTTCCGAAACTCCTCGAATGAACTCTTAGGGAGGGGAAAATAAAGCAAACATAATGCACTGGCATTCATCTGCTAAAATGCAAACATAACAGAGCATATCTTTTAAAATCTGAATGTCTCACAACTGACAAACCTAAAACATGTTGCCCTGTGACAGTGACGTATCGTTTTATCCCGATACTATATATGATAACCAGATACCTATGTACAATTTTACTGGATTCAGAGACTTTCAGTGCCTTACTGCATTCATATGAAATTTCTTTCTTGGACTTTATTCTTTCCATTTTCTCCCAACTTCCCACCACCTCTGCAAGGCCTAACATCACTTTAATCTCATTCTTGCCCTGCTTCAACTGGTACACACTCTTAAAAGCATCTACCAAATCACTTGACTCAAAACCCTTCTAAATGATCCTGTCTGTTGCACCATTTATCAAGAGCAAATCAACAACTACAGACAAAAACGTGAACGTCACAGAATCACTGGCATTTTTAAGAGCTTCATCAGGCAGCCCTTTCCTCCATCCCCACTTTTAACTTAAATAACCACACTCCACAGGTGACCTGCAAAGGTACGATTTGTGAAGCAGCAAAACTTTTCAAATCCGTTAATCTCACCTACCCTTAAAACAAGGCTAAAACACCCAATTCAAGACATTGTGCACAGGAGGATAGGAAATCACACAATTTCACCATGATTCGGAAACATGCGTGGGGTTTCGGGTTTTTTTAAAACGTTGACAGCTTACTCCTTTGGTGTTTCACACACCCTACCTGCAGCGTGTTGTAATCTCTCGTAAAGGGCACCATCAGCTCCCAAAGTGACGAAAACACCACCAAGGCTGTGAACTCCAGCTTGTAGTTGGTCGCCATGTGCTCGAAGAGCATGGTCAGGCCGTGGACAGCCAAGTGTTTCCGCTGGTACTCCTCAGAGCCCTCCACCGACACCGGCCGTGTCATGGAGAGCGACACGTCCATCACCACCACTGTCGGCATGATGAGCTGCTCCTCTCTGCTACCGTCGCTGAGAACAATGATCCCCTGCATGGAGGGGGAAGAAAAAGGCCACACATGATTACTGAAGCCGCAGTTATGAGGCGACGTGTCTCGCCCTCTCACGCTGACCCCACTGTGTGGCGGGGGAAGCAACAATTACCCTTTTGCCCCCCAAAACGTGGGATTTAGCGCGGATTAAGTCAACAGATCTGCTCCTGAACCACACAAAGCATATCCAACCGGCTGTGAAGGCCTGGAAAGGGCGAGCGCGGCCAGGGCTGAGCCTCGATGGGGGAAAGGGAGTAGCAGAGGCACCCCGAGGGCCGAGGAGAGGCCCGGGAACCCCCAGCAGGGAGTCAGCCCTCCCTCCCAAGCCCTCCTCCTCAGCGGGGCCTGGCAGACAGCTCCCGGGGACAAGTCGGGGTGTTTCGCCGGGTGGGAGTGGAGTGAGGCGAGAGGGGGAAGGGAAATGGTGTGGCTCACCCCCGGCCCGCCGCGCCGCCATGGGTCCNCCCCACAGCCCCGTCCCGCCCGTCCCAGAGCAGGCCTCCCCGCGGGGGGCGAGCCGAAAAAACGGTATTTTCGTCAGTAAAAGCAGGAGAAGTCTGTACTACTGCCTACATTAGGGAAAGCAGGTCAGTTAGATGCCGGTATTGTGGAAAAGTACTGCCACTGCTGCGTGTGGAGAAGGGTTTATGAACAAGCATCCCAGCTGGCTCCTGGGCCTCCTTCTCCCAGTTCTGTGAGCGTGGGAGTAGCGATGGGGGCGTTCAGTAAACTCCGTTGCAAAGCTTGGGTGTACCCGTGCAAACCCATCCATTCAGACAACAGTTTGCTTTAAAATTATCAAATCATCATTTTCTAGTGTCCCTGCGATAAATCTGCTGATTGGATTTTTTTATGACCCATTAAATCTTTGGCCGGGAATGTTGTTATTTCTTCCTTCGTGGAGCTGCACCACGTCAGTGCCACTCGGTACAAAAGCGTGGCTGACACCATCCTCGGGTCGCTCTGCCAGTGAGGGGCTGGGCCCCACGGTGTCCCCCTGCCTCCGTCATCATGATGCAGAAGCTGAGGGGTTTTTCCAGGAGACAGAGAGTTTGAAACCTCCCTCCGGCATTGTGAAGTAGAATCATATTGTGGCAAAGGCCAGCAGAGCTGCTTGTCTGGCCTGTCAGCCGTATGAGATGCCTCAAAATGAAGCTACGTGCAAGTTGTCTTGTTTGAGTGACCGCTGCTCCATGCAGAGGAGTGGTGTGATGTTCCCCCACCGCTCTCTTCCATAGCTGCTGTGAGAACGATACTGTCTCACAGTTGGTGCTTTCATCTGGTAGTTTGTAATGGAGATAATCGCCTGCCCTCATACCCGTAGAGAATAACCCGTAGTAGCAGACAAAGATATTAACTTCAGAGATAGACCCAAATCTATACAATACTATTTAATCTTCTTAGGGACTGCAGGTATTAAAATGGATTGGGTATTCCTCCAGTAATATGTCCTTCACACCTGACCCTCTCTTGTATTAGAACTCTGCCAGCAGAGGCATGGTAAAAATGGGATCATTTTCATCTGCCTCTCTCTGCAACAGCATCTCCCATCTGGCTGCTAAGTATCAAAGAAGCTTCCAGCACTACGCTCAACCCTTGGTACTCCTCTTCCTCTTGGACAGCATCTTTGGAAGGTAAGCTGTGGAGGTTCATTTGATTGCTTCAGATCTCTTATGACTGAGACAGTCCACCCAGTGAGAAAGGAGTTGATCAGGGGTTGACCTGTAAGGGAACTGCTAAACTTACAAGACTAGAGAAACAAAGAGGCTGATGGTCAGGTATTGTGAAAGGCTGGAGAGCTCTTCTTACAATTGATCCTAGCTTTGGATATGTTTCTGCTTGCAAAAGGTCTTTTACCAAGCTCATTTTGGAGAGGAGAAGTAAAAACAGTGTTTAAATAGGAGCGTGCGCATAGTCTTCTGGTCTCTCTGTGTCATTCTTTTTACTCTCTTATCTTTGTTAGGAAGAGTTATTTTCTAATAATGTGCAATTTGTTATACATATTACGCAGTTCTGCCATATGCATGTTTATGTTCTTTTTACATACAAAAAGCAAAGCTTATATAATCTATTTATCTAGGTACTCCCATGACCCTCTGTTACTGTTGCCTTAGTGATCCTCCCAACTATGTAAAAGAAGATAATAATGCCTGTCTTGCAAGAAATTTAGGCTGATTACTTCACTGGGTGTTATGCAAGAGGGTAAGTGTGTGCTAACTTGCATGAAGAGCTTATCTGAGATTGGCTTACAAAACTGTGATTCACATCCAGCTCAAGAATAACGTAACATTCCCACTCTGGGGGAAAAAATAATCCATGAAGAGTGATATTCTAAGGTAAAACATTCAAGCAGTGCTGAAGGGTAAATTCTGTCCAGCCCCAAATCACTGTCTCCATACTGTCACAGCTGCAGGTTCTGTCACTCTGGCATTTACGATTTCTCTCCCTTTCTAAATGCTGTTCAAATAATTATGCAAGACATGCTAATTATCCCCTAATAAAAGGTATGATTACAATTCCACTTTGCCAGTTCTGATTTCTACAGAAAGGCTTGAAAAGATGTAGTCATAGAAACAAATGGATGCTCAGCACCCTCAGTTGTACTAGAACCAAGCCTTCTCAAACTGAAAGAAAAAACTCACCATCACTTTGTTTGTATTCTGTGGGAGTGCAAGGCCGGAGAGCCACGAAGCGGCATAGCTGGGACCTATCAAGTACTCTTCATCCTCCTGTTGATGTTACGTAGACGAATAACTGGTCTGTTAGGAGGGAGGTTTTAACGGCATGATCTCATCTTCAGAGCGTCATCTTTTCTAGCAATTTAAAGCAGGTTCCTTGACAGAAGCCATATCCTCTCCTCCTGCAGAACACGGACCCAATTGTTAATATTACACAATAACAACTGGACTCAAGTAAAACAGAAGCCTTAATAGCTCCTGGATGTGGGCATTAGGTGGAATCAGAATTAAGCTCAGATTGGACTGTCTCGGCCAACTCCTCTCCATTGAGCCAAACCTTTGATTATTAATCAGCATAGCCTACAGTCATTAAAAAAAAAAATAAAAAAAGACTGAAACCTGAATCTAGATCTGCCCTTACTCATTTAAGTCCATTTCTTTTTATTGAAAAATAGAAAAGCAGTCAGTGAAATAATGCTACCCAAATGGTGGAAAGTTGCAGTATTTTATTTTTTACACCAGATTTTCTTTTGCAGGATTCTACACTTTGTGCCATGCAGTTTCACTCCTGATGCTTAAGATCAGCTAGAAACTCCAATGGTGGATATAAGTGCAAACTGCTGATCAGGAGAAGTCTTCAGTGGCTTCTGGACACGGCTCTGATTTTTGAACCTTTAGGAAATGCATTTGCCACGGAGAAGGCGGCTACAACGGAACCGAATCTTTTTCTTGCTTGCCGTAGTGTTGGTCCTCTCTCTCTATCAGCTCCAGTTCAGCCCCTCTGCCCTTCCAGCACCACACACAGCATCCCAGCCCTCAGACCCTGTCAAAGTGACGTCCAGGGACCTCTCCAGCAGCAAGACTGCCGTAACAGGCAATGTCACAGCAGCACCCAAAATAAGGCACTGTGTATATGTGGATCCTGAGCCAACTGTGCCCATCACTATGTCAGTGGATACAACACCACAGCGAGAAAATGTTAGTGAAAGCTACCCGGATGAAAAGCCACCACACGAGTCCAAAGGAGAATATCCCCAGGACCTATTCAGTGTGGAAGAACGCAGGCAAGGGTGGGTTGTACTTCACATCTTTGGCATGATATATGTGTTTGTGGCCTTGGCCATAGTGTGTGATGAGTATTTTGTCCCTGCTTTGGGAGTGATCACAGAGAAGTTGCAGATCTCTGAAGATGTGGCTGGAGCCACCTTCATGGCAGCAGGTGGATCAGCACCAGAACTCTTCACCTCCCTCATAGGTGTCTTCATCTCACACAGCAATGTGGGCATCGGTACCATTGTGGGCTCAGCAGTGTTTAATATCCTCTTTGTCATTGGCACCTGTGCCCTCTTCTCAAGGGAGATACTCCACCTGACATGGTGGCCCTTATTTAGAGACATCTCATTCTACATTGTAGACTTACTGATGCTCATCCTGTTTTTCCTAGACAGTGTCATTGATTGGTGGGAAAGCCTCCTTTTACTGACTGCCTATGCCACATATGTATTCACTATGAAACAGAACGTGTACCTAGAACAATGGGTGAAGCAGGAGCTGAACAAGAAGCTAAATGCTGTGCAGGCAGCATCAGCAGAGCATATACGGAAGGTTGGTGTCCTTATTGTTCAGAGGGCAGGTTGGAAATAATTCATTCTAGTGTAAACCACAAAGGAAAACTGCATCTCCTTCACAAAGTGCATATTCAAACTAAACCTCAGAATACAGGTACTGGTCAATAATTATGGTTATAAAATGAGGGAAATGCAATCTAGATAGGAGAGATTCTAAGAAATTAGAGAACACCACTAAAAGGGAGTTCCACCCTTGCAATTACTAAAGATACCAGTTGCGATCAATTATCTACTTTCAAAGACACGCGTGGGATTTTGCTCACTCGGTTGTTGTAAAAGAGTTTCAAAAAAAACACTTGCAGGAACACATTGTTAGTCTGGGAACATGATTGGACAATTCTGTGTTGAATAGAGGAAAAAAGGCTTCTGGTAAGAGGCACTGTCCCAGCTGGCTGTTTAGCTGGAACGCTGGTGGTATCACTTGTTACCCAATCTGCAGCACAGAAGGGGATCTGGCAGCCTTTAGCAACTGTGGCCACCTCTCCCAATCAGCATTTGGCAACAAGATCAAAATGCCCAAATCCCATTTCCATGCACTGACCACAGCTGTGTGTGCTCAGAGATGATTCCATATGCCACTGGTGCTCAGGCAGGGAGGTTTGTGGCTGTAACTACACGCTCCAGATTTGAGCCCAGGGCCCTTCATTTATTGTCTTTTGAAGGAAGAGTTGACTGCTTACACAAAGACAGTATCTGAAGGTGTCCCCAGAGCCAATTACCCTTTCAGACCAGCAGATCTGGCCAGGACATGGTCTCCAGAACACTTGGGGCTTTGTCTTCTTGAGTGTGCCTGCCCACTTCTTCTTCCTCTGTCCCTCCCCAAATCCCCTACTGCCTCTTTCTCCTCTTGACCTGTGTTACTGCCAGCTGTTGAGCAGAGATCATTAGGTTTCAAATTGTCCTCTGGCATTGGCATGCTTTACCAGTCAGATGTGTCACTGGCACTCAAGCATGTCTTGTCCCTTCTGGTCTCGGCACTCCACATAGTTTAAGGAAACAAAAGAAGAGGGGTGAGGATAGTTGAAGTGGTGCAGAATCGAGAAAGTGCTTTTCTTTTCTCCTCCTGGTCTGTCAGCCAGTGCTTGTGGCTGGGAGTCCTGAAAGCTCATGTGTTACATTCCAGTGGGATACATGTGCGAGATACTGCAGCTATACACATACATCACTGTGGACATCACCAATTATCACAAATTTAATCCAACCCTTCAGACTGAAGGAAAAAAAACCCCTGCACTTAAGTTTACAGAGAACTCTCACTAGCATATAGTAGCATGACAGATTGCTGCTGGACCTAACCCTTGGGAAAAATAAATTACCTACATGGAAGATAATGCTGATCACTGGAGAAAAATACCCCTTTGCACCTTCACTCTGCCTTTGCTAGAAAATGAGCCAGGACACAGATGTTTGGGGATGAAGTCTGGGACTGCCTATATCTATGGGAATCAGATGGTAGAGGCCATTTGAGTCCACCTCCAGGTACCTGCATTGTCACTGAGGACCTGTAGGTAGACTCCTGTTTCTCTTTGAGGCCACATGCTTTTAAGGAGAGCACATGGCTTTGGCTCTTTCAGTAGGATCCATGCATAGTCATTTGCATCAGCTGTCCCACTTTCTCACAGACAGTAGCCTGAAGAGCTATCATTATATCCTGAAAAAGCAGGTGAAGCAGTAGTGGTGTTCAGTTGTTTTTGTTCTTGCTTGCATGCAGAAAAGCAATGCCGCAGTTGCAGATGATGGAACAAAGAAGCCAGCAGATGGGAGGAAGCTGCAGGTAGGTCTAAGCAACTTTACAGGGATCTGAAGTCACTGTATTTTGAACCCTTCGCTATGTCAGGTTCTGAATAAAGGTGTCAACTTCTGTGTCAAGAAACCTGGACCAAATCCTAGCTTGTGCAAAGAACCAGCTGTGCTTGGCACAATATCCACAGCTTACTTAAGAGGACACCTGGCTGAGTTGTGTCCTCAAAGGAATTTTTATAAAAATTAAGAGACAGCTCAGACTTCCCAAGTGGATTTGACTAGCAGAGTGCTATTCATTCTACGCTTTAAACAGGCATAGAGAAATTCAGGGCATGACTTTTCTTACCTGGTTTCATGGCCAATTTTCCTCCTGAGCTCCCAGAGCAGAGGCCGGTAGGGTCTGTCCTTCCTCACAGTGAACACTGAAGAGCTCATTCCTCTGCTCCTGGTTAAATTGCTGACTCTTTGTCTTCCCTGTGGCTGGCCAGTCGTTGCATGGAGAGGCCTATCTGATGTAGTGGCTGCGTATGTATGTAAAATAACAGGTGTTCGCTTCCTCATATGGATGCTACTTGTCCCTCTATGCACTTAACCTACCTGTACTAATTAATGTTCAGTCAAAAGCTCATTGGGACTCTGGTGTTGACTATAAGAACAGAGCACCAGAGCTTTCGAGTTAAGACAGGACACTTGCCATGACTGTAGCATTACCTTTTAGCGGCATATAAATCTGCACAGTTATTAACAAGTTTGTGACTAAAAGCACTGCATGCTTTGATTATTATAATTTATAATGACATTGTATTGATGCTGAGTCCGTGCAAGCCCATTGTATTTATCTAAGGATGGACTGGCTTTATATCTCAAGAGCATGTCTCTTGCTGTGAACAGTCGATACCGACAGCCATCCTGTGAACTTGAATGCAGAGGCTGTTTAAAATCCATGCTGACGCTGCTCCTTGGGTTGGGGAGATCAGCCTCCATTTAAATGCATCCCCAGGGCAGAGGCAAACCAACGGTGGAGATATTTTGAGGAGGAAACTGCTATTGACTGCTGCATTGTACCTTTCCGTAGCCTGCATCAGCCTTACAGCGAGGCAGCAGCTCGGCCTCCCTACACAACTCTCAAATGCGCAGCACCATCTTCCAACTCATGATCCACACCCTAGACCCCCTGGCAGATGGTAAGTGAATGCTCCACATCTGAAGGACTTGGGTTTGCAGCCCTGAGCCCAGAGCAGTTTAACTGGGAATACAGCCTTTGTATGTCGGGGTGTTGGGGATCATCCTTGAAACACAGCTTTGAGTATCACAGATAATGTTAGGTGGGGGAAGCTCTGCAACGGTGGGACGTACCCCTTCTGATCGTATGGCTAGCAAGGACAAACGCCTTACATTTTGGCCCTGCCATGTCTACTTTGCCTGTGCCAAACTGGTTACTGCTGTGGTGGCAGCTGCTGCTTGAGGGAGGATGAGGGGATGTGGAGCAGCTGCTGTTGCTGAGGTCCCTACAGTGGCAGTCACTGCAGTCCCCCATCTTCTGCTGACCCTCTGACAGCAGGAGCAGCAAACGTGAGTTACAGGTTTCCTCCATCTCATAGCATATCACATCTTCCTTCCTCTTCTTAGCTCAGACCTCACTGCAGCCTTGGAACAGCAGCATTCAATGCTGACTACATTTGCAAGAAAGAGCTGCTCAACCTATCATCAGTCTCATTTACAATGGGAAAATGAACACAGGGAGAGCTCATTACCTATACACCTCCCCAGCTGTGCACACAGCCCCTCACAAGGCATAAACCTGAAGAAGAGGAAAAAGAAGTTAAAACCCTTGAAGAATTATCATTTTGACAGTGCTTAAAATCCCAGCTGAGATCTAAAATGCACAGCAGGTTCCAATTACGATGGTTAAGCAAATCCATATGTGATTTAGACCAACACTGAGCACCTCTAAAAGCCTACCTGCAACACTGCAGTATCATCATTGCCATGGTAAACTGTACCCACAGCACTTTGCAGGCAATGGACCAACTCCCCATGGCCAAGGGCTGATCAACTCAAGACTAAGACACCTTCTTCTAAACTGCCCAGGGTGCATAGAAGCCACATCTCCAGGCAGACCCAGGGTCCTTGTACACAAACTTTTAATGTGCTGCTTTGTATCAACTTTAATACAAACAGAGTGTGGAGGTTCATTTTCCAAGAAATAGTGAAGCATGTTATAAAAAAGAGGGGGTTTAGTTTTTCTTTCCTAGCTCAGCACATGCCCTGCCCCTCCACTGTCCTACTTGTTCTAAAGAGATTATCTGTTGTCCATTCAAAGAGAGATTGAAGCTAAGCAGATCAACACCTCTTGTGTCTATCACAGAGGTTACAAAAAGGACTCTCCAGGTCAAAATCCCAGCTGCACAAACTGATCGAGGGAACAAAGGAGGTTTGATAAGGACAGCAAGACACATAAGTGTCCGCTTTGATAGATTTTAGTGAAGGCACCCATCATATTACTAACAGCAGCCTAACAAGAGCCAGACTCATCAGGGTTTGCCCTACTGCCCTTGCCTCCTGTCCCCCCCAAAAGGTGGTATCAACAGCACAAGAATAAAAGCAAAAACTTACGAGAGGACATGCCATTGCCTTTAGCATCAGAAAGTACCAGACCTGAGGAACTACTGCCACTCAGAGACCCTCCAGCGCTTGTCATCCTTCCTGCACCTCTAAATGTCTTTGTGCAGCATCTGCCCACCCCAGGCCAGCACACGCTTCTGGTCCAGGCTGGTGTCCTCAGCTTGGTGAAACCCTGGGACCTTAGTGGAAGTTGTGGGGGCCTCAGGATGCCAACCCAGGCCAAGGAGAGCACTCCAGTGCTGCCCCAGCCAGCTCAGCCCAGAATACACTGCTGGAGGGTTTCAATGCAGTTGTAAGCCACTGGCCTTGCTAAAGAGGCTGTTATTACTATGACTTGTGAATATTGAATAAACGGGACTGGGGGGGCAGTCTGGATCTTCTCTGAAAGACAACTTCCCCTCTCATTTCAGCTACACAGAATTTGAGTTACTGTCTCGGTATGTGTCAGCCACTAGATGGGAGTGTGCCCTTATGTACTCAAGCAAGTCTAATATTCACAACTGGGACGATGCGAGGATGGGCTATAGTCTTTCCAAAAGGTTGTTATTTCTTAGACCCTTTACTATAGTAGTGCCACTGAGTTAAAGACAAAACCTCTGCCTCAGGTACATGCCTGTTCACTCAACACTGCCAGAACAGAGACAGCTCCTTAGAAAAGATAACAATAAAGAAAGTTACTGAGATTACAACAGCACAGCACTCAAAATCAAGGAGCCAGTGTCCCAAGTGCCGTGTATCTAGTAGGAGACACTCCTTACCCTGATAAATTCATATCAAAAGAAAAGGGAGTCTGGAGAAAAGGAATCATTTATGAATAGACTGAGAAACTTAAATGCCTTGAGGGTCTTGGCCAAAAAGATGAAGAGACTTCCTCAGGATGACTCAGAGAAAGGATTTGAACCCACTGAGGCATATCAGGACTGCAAGCTCAGCCTTTGTGTTAGTAGTACTGCAGCTCTTTGGTACCCTCAGGACAGCTGGGTGCCTAGTTCCCACTCGTCACCAACAAAGTCCTTCTCTTTGCAGTGTGTGCAGCACTGTCTGTACTGGGCACATTTCTGTAATTAGGTAGCAACATAAAAGATGATCCCAAAGCAATTTATCTTTCCTCAAGGGTCCTTGTACCTTCTTGCCAATGCCTGTAGCATCAGCACTTAGAGGCTGTGGTAAAGAACACTCTGTAAAAGAAAAAGGTTGCCAACTATTGCTCAGCAGTTCCTAACTTAACCTACTGAAATTAGGATCTCTGTAGGGTTTCCCTCTTTCTGCTGCAGTTCCATTTTATTCGGGCAGCACAGAAGCAGTTTCAGGGCAGCAAGGGTCCAAAATGTGGAAAAACTGCCAGCACTGCGCCTCCAAAACCAACTTCCAGAGGCAGAGGTCTTAGAAATAAAGTAGAAGTGTGAAATACAAAATTTGTTTCACTGTTCCTAATGCAACACCTCTTGTGTGAAACAAAATTTTTCATTTGAACAGTGGATTAAGTTCATAATGTTTATTTTTTCTTTTTGTATTAGAAAGGGATCATTACTTCAGTCCTTTTCTCTGTCTACAGGAGGCTAGGTGTTTTACTTCAGAAGTTCGAACATTTACATTGCATTCTGAATTACATTTTTGACAGAAGCTTTTATTTTCAAAGTGCCTTTTTTTAAAATGAGGAATTTCTAGCCACTTTGGTCTTTTCCCCACTTTCTCTGAACATGTGTGGAAGCAGAGCATGAGATCTTTTCAAGATCTTCCAGCTGGAGACCAGAGGGAACTGTTGGGGAATTAAAAGGAGCAAGGATTTTGGAAAGACTGAGGAACCCTCTCATTTCTGAACCTCCAGTCTTGCCATCAGATTATTCTTTACACTCTAGTCATACAGGGAAGAAGACAGAAGCCTGCTTTTACTTTTGAATGAAGAAAAAGGCTCCAGCAGGAAGGTTGTCAGAGCTTTCTACCCTCAGTATGCCCCAGTTAACAAGCTAATGATTCTCGAAATTAGACCAGAATAGAGCAGCAGGCAGTGTTGCAGGATAGAGTTGAGCTAGAAGGCTGAAGGCAGCTACAGTTTCTCCTTGCTTCATAAGCATTCAATCACTTGTTTTAAGAGAATCATGATACCAAGGGGTAAAAAGAGTCATGAGATTTTTTTTTTACATCTACTTTTAGACAGCGGCATCCCTAAATCCTCCAGGTTCACGCCAAATTTTAAAGAAAAAAGTCCTTCCTGCTGTTCATGCTGTAAGTTAGTCCTGTTAGATTAAATATTAGAGCCAAAGAATTAATTAAACATAAGAGCCAAACTCAAGGTAGAAGTACCTTAAGTCCAGCCTGGATGCTGTCAATCCATAGGATAGGAATCTTCCTGAAGAGCATCTCAGTGCCCCTGGACACAGGCATGTCCCACGTGATGGGCTTTCAGACCAGGGGGCAGAATTACCAGCAGTGAACGCCCCAGGGGACTGCAGTCCTCAGTGAGCCAGCACGCTGCCTTGCTCAGCTAATCCCCAGCGCTAGCAAGGACTGAGCTGACAGCTATCCTTCCTCCCCATGCTGACCTGCAGATCTGGCCAGCTTATAGCCAGTTCTTCCTCCAATCCCAGTCCATCCTGCATGAAATGTGTGTCAGAGGAATTAACACCTTTTTAAAGAGGCTGATCTGTTGAGAACTGGATAGTGGCCTGGACCTAATCTGTTTATCCTGATAGAGAGATGCTCACAGGCTCCACCCGGGTTGGCGCTCACAGCCTGCAGCCTAGGTGAGGGCAGGAAGCTAGGAGCCTGAATTTATATAATCGCTTTCAGGCTGAGCCTGACCGCCCTGACCCTGCTGACAGAAGCTTTTGCAACAACTTCTGGGAAAAGCTGAACAGAAAGGTGCGTTGCCCAGTGGTTAGAGGAGACCAGGAGCAAAAAATCACCTCTTCATTGCCTTGCACGGGGGGGTACGCTTGTGCTTAGCACCAGTAGCGGGGGAATGAAGCAAAGCGCTTCACATCCCCTCTGGTAGGCTTCAATATTGACAAGGAGCATGGAAGAGTCAGGCTCTTTAGTCCCGGCCAGCCTTTCAAAGGAGAAGAGCTCATCGTTTCACCTCTGTCCAGCCATTCCCGTGTTCAGTGGAAATCCCAGTCAGTGAAAAATGTTTCTGTCAGATGGTGACAGGAATCACACCAGAACAGGACTCGTTCCCAGAAGCCTTAATGTCTGAGCCAGTCCCAGTTATTGGATGTATACCAGCGTCTACTGATTTTCACGAGGTTCAGCTCAGAACGGTAGATCTGCCTGCATGGCTCAGGGCCTCAGACCTGCTATTTCTATTAACTCAGTATCACGGTGATGAATAAAGTGGCAGAGCCCTGCCCTTGAGGCAAATTACAACAGCACGTTCTGGTTGCACAGTCAACAGTACAGTAGATTAAGTCAGTGTCATAAAACTTTCAGAAGAAATTAATTTACAGCCCCACACACAAGCCAAGCATAGCATGGCCAATTTCTTGTGGCTGCTGTCCATGTGCAAACCCTGTAACCCTCAGCTTAGTCATTGGGTAGGTAGTTCAACAGAAGATATAGATTAGAGCAAAATGAGGCTTTTCTTTGAGCTAATGACTTGCTCACTTTCAATGAGAGTAGGAGTTAAGATATTTGAGCACATCACCTAACTATGGAGACACACATACAGTGTCATGATTCACTCTAAAACAATAATAAAGCAGCTCAGCTGAGCAGAGCACGGTTTACAGTGGAAGAAGTCCTCAGCAGTCCCAGAAATACAGTACTGGACACTGCACTGATGAAGATGATCTCTTGGGTAGCCTGGACCATGCTGAACCTGGATACCAGGAATTTAGATCAACTCCAGCAGAGGAGACACTCACATATGCTTAGAGAAATCAATCATTTTCCAGATAACTAGAACATAAAAGGTTTTTATTTTTCCTTACCATCAGGTCGCCAGGCTGCAAGCAGCACCGTAAAGCCTCTCCAACAGCTGTGTGGCAGAAGGAAGGTGTCATTTTTAGCTTGGACATAATCTAGCCTGAAAAAAATCAGCAGTCCTTTGGGAACAAAATGATATTGCATTGAAACTCCTCCTCTATTCTTTCTGCATTTGCTTCCTATGAAGTACAGATATCCCCTGTATTACTGAACCAGGAAGGATTTGTCTTCCCTCTAGATGCTCTTTTAAATATGAAAGTATTGGCTACATGTCAAATTGCTAGCATAATTGCCGTAGTACTAAGCATTTAACTATAACAGCTACGATCAACTAGCAGCAGCCAAAACCTAGGGCCACAGCCAGAAAGACAACTCACAAGTCAGTGTTGACTGCAATCCATGCAAGAGGAAAGGGGCAAGAGAGTATGTGTGTGTGTGTTGGGGGGAGGCAGGTAAAGGGGGGCTTTGCATAGCTGACAGCTGCTGATGAATGCATCCTTCTCATCCACAGCAAAATTTAAAGACAGGGTTGACATCCTGAGCAACATAGCCAAGGCCAAAGTAGAGACTCTGGCTGGACAAGGATCAAAACCAGAAGGTGAGCGCAAGAAGAGTCAGTGCCATTTGCCTTGTTTTGTACTGCAATCTCTCACCTTCCCAGCACTGAACACCCAAGGGCTGGCAAGGAAACACTATGGTCTAACACAACTTTCTGTTATTACTGGTCACAGATGGCTGCTGTAATAATGCAGCAGAAATCAATCAAAGTATGCTAACAGTGGGAAATAAAAGCCATCCCCACAGGAGTCTAGGGCCGGTTAGTGAGATAGCATCCAAACAGAAAGTGCTACAAGGATGTAGTGTAAATTGCAACCAGAAGGGTGGAAGAGGGGAAATCAGACCATTACAGACAGCAGCTGCTGACCTTTGATAGACCCTGTGTTGTGGTTTAACCCAGCAGGCAGCTAAACACCACACAGCCGTTTGCTCACTCCCCCCATGCCCAGTGGGATGGGGAAGAGAATCAGGGAGAAAAAATAAAAAAAAAAAGGTAAAATTCGTGGGTTGGGGTAAAGACAGTTTAATTGGACAGAAAAGGAAGGGATAATAATAATAATGATAAAAGAATATACAAAATAAGTGATGCACAATGGAATTGCTCACCACCCGCCGACCGATGCCCAGCCAGTACCTGAGCAGCGATTGCTGCCACCCGGCCAACTCCGCCCAGTTTATATCCTGAGCATGACATCATATGGTGTGGAATATCCCTTTGGCCAGTTTGAGTCGGTTCTCCTGGCTGTGCCCCCTCCCAGCTTCTTGCTGGCAGGGCACGAGAAGCTGAAAAGGCCTTGACTAGTGTAAGCACTACTTAGCAACAACTGAAACATCAGTGTGTTATCAACATTATTCTCATACTGAATGCAAAACACAGCACTACACCAGCTACTAGGAAGAAAACTAACTCTATCCCAGCTGAAACCACGACACCCTGCAAATGAGGTGCTCATTAAAACAAAGTGCCTTCATTTTAGCTTGGAAATTTGGCACACTTGCAGAAGAGCACGAAAGATTCCTCCACAGAGAAAAGCTGCGCTGTCTTTGTCTATAACAATTCTAAGGGTCTGTGCATCCTCCTTCTGGAGTTTTCGCTTTTTCTGTATCGCTACTGATACGCAGGCTTTCTGAGCTGATTCAGAGGCAGCAGCTGGCCTGTGCTACAACACGGGTCTGTGCTGCCAGTGAGGCTGGGGATTTTGAAAATCAAGCAAACTTTTGTGTGGAAGGTCCCACCTCCACAAGCACCCTGCTGCAGTACAGCAGTCACCCGCATACCTCACAACATCAAGCCTCACCTGTGTGAACGGGACCAAACTTGAGGAAAATATTCTTTAAGAAACAAGTAAATTCTTGGTACGAGTTATCAACACTACATTGACTTCACTGAACTATGAATTTTCACCCCATGACATGTTCCACAAACTTTGTTGGTGCGTAGATAGAGCTGTGCACATTCCAAAGGCATTATCGCTCTGTCTCCCACTTTAGGGTGAAAGTATCCCAGGTGAACTCTCTTAAGGCCTGGTTTCAGAAATCCCAAATGGGACTCACTCAAAACATACATTTCTGAAAATCTCCCCTCTAGGCTTGCTCCCTAGTGCAGCTGTGAAGGCACTGTACTAGATCAGCTTATCCAGTTCAAGATAAGATACCCCATCCCGGTACAATTCATGGGATAACATGACCCTACTGACTTGACAGGCTTGGCTATGTGGAGGGGATCCCTTAACCTAAATTGCAGCAGTCTGAAAAGGGCCCTTACTGTGACCGAGCAGAGCGCCAGGCACTCCCTCTCACCTCTGCTCTGCATTATCCATATTTCTACGCTGTTCTGTACAGAGGTTTCTGTGTTCCTCTTGGCTACGCAGGTTAACACAGGAACAGCACAGAGGACGTTGCAGTTATTTCCTTGTATGTGTCAGTACTTTCCTATTTGCATTTGAATACCTACCAAATGATTAGGGATTAAAGTCTGGCAGCACCTAACAGTCATTTCTCAGAAGCCTCGAAGAATATCCGCTCCCTGGAGAATGCCACGCTCTACTAGAAAAAAAAGGGGAAGCAAAGCTTTACACCCTCTCTGGCTTTTAGGGATGGCTTTAATAAGATCTTCAGAATCTGGACTGAAACCAAGAAACACTTATCAGTTGTAGATCAGATAATTAGCATTTCCCTGTTGTTACGCATGTGCCACTTACAGCAGTTTCAGACAGAAGGTCATAGGAGCATCAAGGTCTCATTCTATGCCAGGTGGGCCAGATTCTGCCTGGCTTTTACTAATCACAATCCACAGAAGACAGAGGGGACAATAGAAAACCTAAGCAATCAGACTGCATTTAACATGAAAGGCCACACATTTTTGTAGGAAGCTCAAACCTCCCTGCTGATCAGGGGGAAGGCGACTGCCTGATGCTAACGTGACTGAAACCAGTATTCCTTCTTACCGCTTTTAGCAGAAGAGGAAAAGAAGGCATCAAGCACCGTTCGGGTAACTCCTGCCAGTGATTCTGAACCCAGCAAAGACAAACAGAAGGCAGATGCACCACAAGATGGACAGGTATTGAAATCAGTATCATAGGCAGTAAGTGCTCAGTCCAGACCAAACTTCACATGTACTTTCCTTCTTCCCTCTCTAGAGCTTTTGGGATAGGAACCAGCCCATTTCCCATAACTGCCAACTGTAAATAGACTGTGTGTGTAGTGATGAGATACATTAAGGTGTTAGCTGAAACATTTTGGCTTACAAACACAAATCCGGTCCAAAACATGACACCAACTGATACTGTAGAATATTTTCTCCTCAAATGACTCTTCTGAGGTCAGAGGGGTACTCCAACAGTATCTGTCTGTCCTGAGTTCATCAGTACATGTTTCTGCTTTGTTTCCCTAATCCCTCCTTTCAACTGATGTAATTTGACTGTTCTGATGAGGAAAGGTTTTGAAAGAGACAGTAGATGTTTCATTTGTGTCAAAACCCCATCTAAAAGTTGGTTCTAGTTAACCGAAACAAATTAGTTAACATAATACACAGGCACTGAGATAGGCTATGCCTGGCTTTTGTCCCACAATAGCAAGATGTGGGCTGGGGCTTGCCCTCAGCCATGTTAGAAGCGTGACCTCTGCCAAGGCAAGGCCCTGGTGAATAAATGCTGTGCAGCTCCTTGTTAGGGTGAAAACATATTGGCTTCTTTTCTTTTTTCTGATCTACAGCTCTCTTCAGACAGCGATACCTCAGAAGACAGCAGCTCCGAGAGTGAGGAAGACAGTGATGATGACAGCACAGATGATGATGAAAATGATGAGCCATTATCTCTTGAATGGCCAGAAACTAGGAAAAAACAAGCAATTTACCTTTTCCTCTTTCCCATTGTCTTCCCTCTCTGGAGCACTTTGCCTGACGTTAGAAACCCAGTAAGAATCTATTTTCCTTCTGCTACTGGATTCATTAACTGAAGTATAGATTTCCCCTCGGCAAGAGTCCCCAGTTCTATTTTTCCATGTCTAGAGTCTTGGCATACTTGAAGTGTTGTTAATGCTGCAGGGAGCGGGACAGGAGCCCCAGCTGCAGCATAGCATAGTTCCAGAGACTTAATTTAATAAACCACAAAAGACTAGCAACTACTGGCCATCTAATCAAGCTGACAAAAACCAAATACAATTAGAGAGACCAAGGTCCATGTTAAAGCAATTGATTGCAGTGAAGTCTTTCAGGTGAATAATTTGCATTGGGGATTGTTAACTTTCCTGAAACTCCTCCGTGTTTTTCTTTTCATACTTGATTTTAACAGGACTCCAAAAAATTCTTTGTCATCACATTTTTTGGATCCATCATCTGGATTGCTGCATTCTCTTACCTCATGGTGTGGTGGGCTCACCAGGTGAGGGTTTTATTTTCTCTCTGCAAAAAAGACTATTTCAGAACAAGTAGATGGAGAGAGAGGCAACAGTGTCACTGTGGCATTTTATCTGATGAATTACAGCTGCAGTCATCCGTCAAAACAGTAGAAACTTTGTTTTGTTAGAACCCAAAAGGGAATTTTCAATTTCATTCTTTTCAGTTTGACAAAGAGTCATTCTTTTTCGAGAGCTTCCAAGGGAATCTGTGCATCAGTGAAAGGAAAAGTGCCGTCAAGATTTATCTTAATACTACCTTTTCATTGATGAATGCTTCTGTGCAGAACATAATTACCCCTTACCTAATTAAAATTCTAGGAAAATACAGGTTCTGATTCTGGAAGCTGCTAAATGATCTCAACTCCCATTGCCTTAATGTTCGCCCGGTGCTCTGGGAAATACTACTTTGCATCTTGTAGAATCAGACCTACAATTTGCATTTAGTGATGTATTGCACATTCACAGTATATTTGATCAAGCCATAAATCCAAAGACCGTCATTTCCCAGAGCTCTTGGATCATACATAGCTGATGTTAAATTTGGAGAGGGAAAGGTAGAAGGCATCCAGAAGAGGTGAACTTAGGACAGAAGAGTTGCGCTGTACCTGACTTCACCTTGCTTAGTCTTGGCAACACTGTGATCAGATGCCCTACGCTATAGAGCAAATCTGAGATCAACATACACTATGAAATTTAACTTTTTTATTCTATAAAACAGAAAAATGCTACCATGTTTAAGGGGATTCAGAATATTTTAATTCAAATATGGCACAAAACCTAAAACGCTGCACAGAGCAATTAAATTCCATGTTCCAAAACTAACAGCCCTACCCAACTTTCTTTGTGTTTATTAGGTTGGTGAAACAATTGGGATATCAGAGGAAATTATGGGCTTAACCATACTGGCAGCGGGAACATCAATCCCTGACCTTATCACCAGTGTCATTGTTGCACGGAAAGGCTTAGGTGACATGGCTGTCTCCAGTTCCGTAGGCAGCAACATCTTCGATATCACTGTTGGGTGAGTATTAGTTCAATGCTAAAAGATGCATTTCTTCTGAAATACAAAGCTAGCTGGTTTTATTCCAAACATAGTCTTAATTAATTTCATTTTAGCTGTAATTAAATGAAGGGCAGCTGGGCAACCAGTTACTTTTTTTTTTTTAAAAAAAAACCTAACCCAGCCAGGAAAGACAGGTTTTTATAACTTAGTCCAGCATCTTCAGCTACTTTTGAATCAACAGAAAATTACTGATTTTTCAAGACAAAGATGCAACAAATCTTTGGCTAACATCAAAGATTTACAGACAGGATACTTATCCAGTCACTCAGACGTTCGGATCCTATGCAGTCAAGGCTCAGTATCTGTGCCTGTATCTTTTATCAATAAAGCATCAGGACTCACTTCTTTATTATAGCATGCTGAGACACTCAATTCGTAGGTACTGTTTTAAAAACTCTTTTAGATTCTTGGATTGCGTTATGACAGTGCAAGTATTATCCAAATGCAATTTTTGACATGAACAACATCAATTTTAGATTTATGCTGAGTTATACTGAATGCAATCATGCATTTTTTTTCTGTAATGGTTTGGGAAAATTGCTTAGTTATGATGCAGAAAATGAACTGTCTTAAAACATTTATTTCAATTACTTTTCCTTTACTCGCAGTTTGCCGGTTCCTTGGTTCCTTTATTCTGTCTTCAATGGGCTCAGTCCAGTTGCAGTCAGTAGCAATGGTTTGTTTTGTGCAATTGTTCTCCTTTTTCTCATGCTCCTATTTGTGATTATCTCAATCGCTGTATGTAAATGGAAAATGAACAAGCTACTGGGGCTCACTATGTTTGCTCTTTACTTTGTGTTTTTGATCATCAGTGTGATGTTAGAAGACAAGATAATATCCTGCCCAGTATCTGTATGACATTTGGACACTTCAAGATATATGTAAGCATACATCAAAATCAAAAGGGGTTTAAGGTAGCAATTGTTCTACTGAAAAAAGCAACCAGAATTATAACAAACCTACTGAGAATAAAATATCTTTAATATACTTAAAAATCTCAAGTGGTATGTCAGCCACTACTATTTTTCTTTAGGATCAGAAAAGATCAGATAATTAAGTGACCAATATCAAAAAACATACATGTTTAGGCCTTCATGGAAAGGCTGATATGACATAGATGCACGATGTTTTCAATATGGCTGATCCCCTCAAGTTAATGGAGCTGATTTTCAGCACAGAATATTTACTCATTATAGAAATATTTCCACGAACAGACTCTAAATTACTCAGTAAACTGCTCAAACTCACTGAAATCAATGAACTTTACTTCAGCGGGAACAGAATCAGACCTCTGTGGCTTGCTTTTACAGAACTGCTCTGCTTAAAGTCGTGTGGACACACATTCTGCATCTCAGAAGTGAACTCCCTCAAATTGCATATAAGCAAAGAGCACAGCGGTTCCCGAGGTTTGTGCTGCAGCTTGTTTGCCATGACTTCCCTACACAGAGGTAGTTNAACTCACTGTAAGTGCCACCATACAAGTGTGATGTCATATGGATTTACATCTTACTGTAACAAGACTAAACAGATCTGGGGTTAGAATACCACATTACCACTAATAAAAACTAAAACCAGGAATCAGAGATACTACAACAAGAAGTTGAACTGCTTGGGTTTTGTTTTCATCCTGAAAGTAATCTCTGAAATTTACAGACTATTGTATCCAGCACTAATTCTTGTTGTTAGCACTGTCTTCTACCTAACCACTATGAAAAAATGCCACTGACATCAACAAACCTGAAAGGTTTATTGTTAACAATGCCTCATGTGAGCAAACAAGGTAGTTAAGAGTTGCAGACATTTCTGTCATTCTAATCCATCTAATAAAATGTTAATGAAAATAACCAGAACGATTTTAAGCTTTTTATTGACTCACTGTAAAACTTCTTTTTTGGATGAGACAGAAAAAACCCTTAACATTGTGAACACTGACTTGCATGTTTTAAAGGAACTACAAACCAAAGCAAACATCCAACATACTGGTTTTTGGTAAATAAAATTTAAACATTACATATTTACAAATCTACAACCATTCATTTAAAAAGTGCTGCTTGCAGACTAACAAAGTACCATTTTTAAATCCCAGTGAG
>WAAD01037738.1:0-14977 GCA_013389945.1 Fregata magnificens
CGGTGCTGTGTAAACCTCCCCATGATCAAAAAAAAAAAATTCCACCAATGGCACCAGCCTTGGAGCCACGTGCTAATCACGAGAGTTTTCCTGTTCCTGTCAGTATCCTCCCCTGCCACTGACAGGATTGAGGAAAACACCACCAACTTCCCTAGCACCCTGAAGTCCCTTTTGATTGCTTTTGGACTTCTCTCCACAACCTCCTCACTGCCAACCTGTATCACCAATAGGGGGTAACAATCAGAGGGCCGTACCAGGCCAGGGAGTTTCCGAGCAACGTCTCTAACCCGGGCCCCAGGGAGGCAGCAGATGGGTCTGGTCGGCATATTGGGCCCTCTGTTCCCCTCACCAGGGAATCGCCTACGACAATTACCCAGGAGCAATCTGTAACTCCCAAGGAGCTACGGAGCGAAATGATAATCATTCCAAAACTGATTGGGTCTTAGGTAGCTATTTCAGTATTAATACCTTTTCTTTGTTTGAAAACATGAAACACCATATGTAAGGCAAACCCCCACTCTTTACAAAACACCCTTAGTGACTATTTGAGAATAGCAAACAGAAGAAGCTGCACAATGCTAGTCAGTCAGTTAGGGCTCAGTCATTAATAAAATCATCAATATGATTTTTCACTATATAATTTTTTTTAATAAACTAGTGCTTAATTGTAATGGTAAATTTATATGCTCCCACTTAGACTTATTTATCTTAACTCCTCTCCTCAAAAGAGTCAAAGTGCATATAATCCTCACTCGTCTTTATTACTTGATAGCTGTTTAATAAATCACAGCAATCTCTGATATTGAAACCTCTGAAAGCTCTTAGTGTGGCTGCATTGATCCTTTTTTAATCCAGGTCTGCCAGGAGAGTGGTTTGTAGACCTAGCCTGTAAGGCATAAGCAGAACTTCTACTGTGTGGTTATTTACACATTTCAAAGCAATCTCTTAAGTGTTGCTACCTTCACCATTCCTGTCTTGGGTAAGTATTTGCATGCTGTTTACCTCACAGTTATAATGCACTATGGAAAAGGATTTACTTACTGGATTTATTTCCTTTCCTTATCTGTTGCGCACAGTTGCTGTGCAAAGCTAACCAGTCATTCATATCCTATAGATAAGTCTACATTTCAGTGAAATGGGACATGAGATGATTAAATAGGGCTTTTAAAAAAATTAAAATTGAAATTGCTAAATTTTGTAATTTTTCAAGATGAAAAACATTGTATGAACATAAATTTAGCCAGTAAAGTGCCATTGTCAATTAAAAATTCTACCATTCTTGTTTTTCTAAAGAGGCTGTTTAAGTACCTCGAGTTGCTGTAAACCAGACCAAACTGAACCAAACCAAATGAAACCCAAAAATGTTCTTATCTGTCTAAAACACTTACTTCATGAGTTGAAATGGACTTTGTGTGAAGTCTACCAGTTACAAAACATGGTTTTAGTTTATAAAACAAAAACAACCAGGGCTTTGCTGGTGTGAATGTACCTGACTCTATCTCATCATTAGAACTTATGGTCCTGCAATGGCAAGAGGCAAACTGCTCCAGTACTCAGATATCATTTCAGTGAGCCAAGGAGTATTTGTTTGTCTCCAAATGTTCATCCACAGACTCTGAAGGTGTGAAAAGGCTCAGCTCCTCTCTGTAAAAACTGTCAGCTTCAGAAATATGAATAGATTTGTTCTTCAAGACTGGAGCATGTACCTCTTCCTGATCAGGAGGAAGAAGTAGTTGGGGCCTCCTTCAAAAATGGGAAGAAGCCTCATGTTCACAGGCCTTGGTCCTCATGAAAGACTTAAATCATACTGATATCTGCTGGAGGGGCAGCACAGCAAGCAAGAGCAATCCAGGAGGTTTCTGGAGTGCTTTGATGACAACTTGATGACAGAATTAATCAAGGAGCCAAAGAGCTCCCCTCTTTGCAAAGAGCTCCATTCTGCTGAACCTCATACTTACAAACACGGAAGGACTGGACAAGGATGTGAAGGTCAGGGTCAACCATGGCTGCAGTGACCGTGGGATGATGGAGTTCAGGATCCCAAGAGGCGGGAAAAAACCAAAAAGCAGGATCACAACCTTGGACTTCAGGAGCACAGAGTTTGGCCTGTTCAGGGACCTGCTTGGAAGAATCCTATGGGTAATGATCTTGGAGAGAAGAAGGGTCCAGGAGATCTGTTGATTTTCAAGGTGATCCACCCCCAAGATCAAGAATGGTCTGCTTCTGACAAGCTGGAAATCAAGCAGGAGGCCTACATGGATAAACGTTGCTCCTGCCAAAACTCAGACATAAAGAAGTAGTGCACAAGAGGTAGAAGTATGGTCAGGTGGCCCAGGAGGAATTCAGAGACACACTCTGAGCATGCGGGGATGGGGTTAGGAAAGCCAAAGTCCATTTGGAGTTGAATCTGGTGAAGAAATTGAAGGGTAACAAGAAAGGCTTTTATGAGTATATAAGCAAAAAAGGAAGAATAGGAAAAGTGTGGGCCCACTGGTGAATGGGGCAGGGAACCTGGTGACACAGGAGACGGGAAAAACAATGTACTTTGTGCTTTCTTTGCTTTAGTTTTTACTGGTAAGTCTTGCTCTCAGGAATCCAAGGCCACAGAGACCAGTGGGAAAGTCCAAAGAATAGAAGACTTACCTTTGTGGAGAAGGATCAGGTTAGGAAGCATTTAAACAGACTGGACACATACAAGTCCATGGGCTCTGATGGGATGCACCTGCAAGTGCTGAGGGGGTTGTGTGATACTGTTGCGAGACTTACCTGGACGCAGCCCTGGGTAACCTGCTGACCCTGCTCTGTGCTTCTGTTAAGTATGCAATACTCGGGTGGTTTGGGTGCGCTCAATTACTGCCCAGTTGTAACAGTGAGTAAGCATTTTGGAGGATCAATTGTTGATCAAAAATATAATTATTTTCAAGAGGCTGGGGTTTTTTTTCCCATTATTGGCTGATCAAATGATCGGATAACTTGACCAGTTGATCAAATAGACATATGAATTTTTTCTTTAAAGTATTAATCAATCCCTTTTAAATTTTTCTTTTTGTCAATTCTAATTGCATATATATTAGTTTCATATTGTTCCTGAAATGTGTGCTTAATGATATCGCAAAAGCAGCTGTATGATTTAGCAATATTCTATTTGGTTTCATGAAAGGTATCCTAAATGCTTAAAAATACAAGCTAATGAGTGCAATGCTATGCTTGAAAAAGGTCTTTTTCCTTTTCTAATTAGAGTTGCTTAGTGGCATTTCAAGTAGAGCCAGGTGTAACTTCACTGAGTTGGTCATTCTAACTCAGATGAACATGGAAAAGCAGCACCAAGGCAGAAGACTGGGCTCTGAAACTTGTACTAATAACACTTATTTCCATTTTACATTTCATTGTGGCCAGCCCTTGTCATGTGACATTGTTCACGCTTGCTTCATAAGAACTGTTAGACAGGAACCATATTTTAAAGTGGTCTTTGAAAAATTGTAACTTCAAGGTAATTTTTTCTTGTTATTGAAACAGTGCAAAACAAAAGCTCTTCATTTGCTGTGTAGAGGATACGTGTAGACGAGATATAGCTGTAACTTCATGGTATCTAAATGGTGGTACAAAACACGGATTTTCCACTCCTCCATGTACAATTGCTTGACACCCTCTTTAATCAACACCAGAGGAAACCCATCAAATAGGCTTGCTCAATAGTTTCAGTTAATGCATTTAAATTGCACAGAATTTTATGTAGCATCACACTTGCATGGCAGGGCATCTGTTCTAGGTTTTAACCCTCATAAGTATTTACACACAGTGGCCCTCGAGCCATTGCTACCTGCACAAAAACAATATATGTCAATTGTGCTGGATGATGTATATGTTAGTTAATATGTTTAAGGGGCCACAAATTAATTTCCATAGAAAACCACTGGCTATCAGAGGAATAGATTGTTTAACCAGTTACGCTAAATGTACCATCTAAAATATGAAAAATATAAGTTGCATAAACATGTTCTAAAATTTTCCTCTAAAAGGATGCTTACCAAACATCTTGCAATGTGTAATCTTTTTACCACTGTAAAGTTTATTTACCACTTATGATTATATCTGACTAATAACACAAATTCAAATATGGTTACATCATTGCCTTTGTGATGCCTTTCTATATGTTTTTTGATACAGGCTCTTTACAAAGGATGACCTTTTCATTATAGGTACAGGTGTCTAGTTCAGTCAGTTTGGGGCAGGACTCTTGAGATCATCTTGTTGCACATGTATGAAGTAGCAGCATTCTCAAGGCTTTTAGTTAAAATGCAATACCAATATCATTCTCTGATAAACCAGTCACTCAAGTGCCTTCTGCTATACATCATGGGAGCTATTACGTATTTGCACATTATTGTTACAAAATTTCAGGAGAGATTATTAATGCTGATGGCTTTTGATTAAGGGGTTTCATTTCTGCTGCACATTTTCTGCTCTTTCATGGAGAACTGAAAGAAGGTGAAGGCAGACTCAAGTTTGTACTATATTAGTTAACTTGGAAAGTGTTGGGTAGTGTCAATAAATGACATTTCATTAAATAAAATGTAGTACTGGGCTGTAGAAACTAATGCACTGCCAAGAAAAAGAAATTCAGTGAATGTTTCATAGGTTTATAATGATGTTTTGGTACAGAATCCTCCCCATAAAAGTAGTATCTTTTCCTACTTAAGGCTCTTACAGTACTACTCAATTGCATGAACTGTGACCACAAATATTTATATGAGTGACTAAAATTACATTTGGCTTATACAGAAAATTAGTCCTCAGGTTGCCCTAACACATCTAGAAAGAAGAGCAAAGGGGCTGCCAAGACCCCCTTGGTTCTTATGTTGCACATCCAGGCCATTGCTCCAGCTAAGAAGGGGAGTCACAGTGTTACTATTTCCACCCATCAGGAAATGAGGGAGGAGACAACAGGCCACAAAAGGCCACAGTTGACCAGCTGGGGACACAGGCAGGGTAAACGTCCCTCTCACCTGCTGGTTCTGCATCAGGAGCACAGGCTGCAAAGCTCATGCCATCTCAGTATCAGCCTAACCTCTGTTATATTTCTGTGGTCATAAGAGAAGTTTGCAAAGCACAGAGCACCTGGTTGGGTTGCAGTCCTTGAAGCCTGTGTATAGGGCTTACAGAGGAATTTTGTGTTGCTGCATTTGATGGAACTATTGAATTTCACTTTAATCTTATTGGGCAGCCCTCAGCTAGATACCTCTCCACTGGGGATCCCCCACGAACAGAGCCCCTGAGGCCCCAATATGGGTCTAGATATAATGAATCTACCCAGTTCTAGGCTGCCTGGCAGTGTGTCACCCAAGCACTGTACTGCTGATGTCAAGAACTTTTTCTCTCAACAGAGAGTTCAAGGGAAGACTGTGTTATGACCTTGTCTGCTTTTTTGCTTTCCTGGCTCGCAGTCTAAAGCAGTAGGCTCTGCTCAGAACAATTTTCATAGAGGCTGTAGTTGTTGTTAACAGCACTTGAATTCTTAGCAGCATATTAAACAGTTATTGAAATGATTGTATCTCTCTTCCCTCAACGTCTCTTTCCAAGGTAGATAATGCATTTATTTGACAACAAAATGCTAGGGAAGTCACTGATATTCGTTTTGGAAAATCCATGAATTATCTTCTCACTGTTTCCATTTTGTACTTGGAAACTGCCTAGTGTGTTAATCTACTATCTAAATAATATACTACGTCTCTCAAATCAAATGCAAAAAAAAGTATGTATAACAGAAATGCAATTTTAGTAATGCTCGGTATAGTGAAAGCAGGCCCTTTTCCCTAGGTAAGAGAGGAAAAAAAAATAGGTTGCCTGTGCCCAAAGCAGTCCAGATGGAATCCCAGTAGGCAGCATACTAGTGTAAATGAAAGGAGTTTTATTTATTGCAGGCAATGTACACTTCACATTTCTGTTATGTTTCTTTGCTTTCCCAACTATGGCATGCTAATATTCGATTACTAAGTCTTCAGGGATTTTTTAATTTCCAGTATGCTTTGTCACAAAGAACTTCTACATTTTCCTTGTATTAAAAATATGTTTACTTTATGACAAGACTGGTTTCAAACCAGTGCACAATGCTTTTGTTTTCCTGTATGCTTCAATATAGTTGAAATATTACATATTATGCCAAATAAAATACCTTAGGTAGAAAACCATCTTATCTTGTTACATTCTTTAAAGTAATTTATGTAAGCTGTGCTGTAACAACTTCTGGAGCTCAAAATATAAATCTAGGTTGTCATGGATACATGCATGAGAAGGCTTTCTTTATAAATATGTTATGAGTCTGAAAATTTATTTTTAGTACATAAAAGTAGATTTTTCTAAAAAATAGATGTAGTATATAAGTAGGGTCATTATTGGTCACTCTGATTGCACTTAAATACAATTTCTTTTTCTTCCTGTTCATCATCTCAAAACATTTTTAAACATTGAGGTTTATGCGGATGACAAAATGGCTGATGAGAGCCCTGGGCTTTTCTCTCACCTGTTTGACCTCCCTTTGTACCAAGTATGCCTGAAGTGGAATTTGTATATTGCTTACCACTAGTTAGAAATTTAGGCTTTTTTTATCTAGCACAGGGTCCAGCAGTGCTTTCAGGTCTGAAGATACTTCAGCTGGCTTTCTTTCTTTCTTACTACTTTCTTTCCTGGTAGTTAAACTGGATACAGTAATTATAACATGTAGCTGGATAAGCTAAATAATTCATGGCCCTTTCAAGTCAGTAGATACCTTCTGGTATCATATGTTGTATTTTGCTCCCTCTTCTCTGCTGCATCTGTAGTGCAAGAGGCAATGCCCTAATATGTGATTTTCTGGTACTGGTGATTATAAAACAGAAAGTTATGAGCCTGTGCTAAAAAAAATTAGGAAAATAGATTGCTGAGAATAATTCACAGTAATAAAATAAAAGTATACTAAATAAATGATGCTTTTAGTGCTTTTGATCTGTAGATTTTTATAGAGCACCAAAGAGAGGAGATGCTAGTTTAGAGCTCTCAAACTGGGTGTGTCTCGATATAAAGTANTAAAACAAAGCAAACCCTTGAAGAGGATAAATGGAGGATTTCCATAGAATAAGCACAAAATATTAACGTTTAGAAAATCACATTTCTTCCAAGAGTACATAAATGTTAATCTCCTGCTTGTTGCATGAATTGTGGTGGAAAACCAGATTGTATTTAGAATTTGTGCAATTCTTTTCATGGAAACATTATGTTAACTAAAAATTTATGAAAAATTCCACGTATGAAAATATACTCCCAAGAGCTCACTTGTTTGAACTTTGTGTCAAACATCAAATAATTTTGAAAAACAGGTATCAAAGATGTTGATGCAAATACTTGTACAGATGTTCGTTGTTATTTTCCAGAAGGCTTTTCTCCCAAGAATTTCTAACTTGCTTATGTTTATGCAGCTTCAATAGTCAGTTTTCAGTTTTTTCTCTTCTGAATTAGCTTAACAGCTGCAGTAAAATGATACATAAATCATAGCCATAGATGCTCTATTCCATTAAGAATCAGAAAGTCTTTCTTACGAGTCTGAAAAATAATTCATGACTTGTGTCCTAAATATAACAGATACTTTATGCATAACACAATAGAGGCATAAAGTCTAGTGCCAACAAGCCAGGAAGAATCTGTTTTTTTGCCTTCTGGGACTAAGGCATAAATCACAAAGCCAAAATTTCTGACCTAGCATGTTAGGAAAGTGCTAAAAACATGAAAGAGAGGGTGAAATCACAGAGTCCTGGAGAGAACCTGTCATTTGTTAAGGCTGCCAGCATCAGCATTTTTTGATGAAATAGAACATGGGATTACTACATTAGGAAATTGCTGTCTCTCAAATTTATTTCCAGGTTCTAGTGGTAGAGAAAGGGCCTAAAATACAATATACATGTACTGTCTTTGCTAGTGATTTGAAAATCATACTAATAAGGATTCATAAGTAGGAGTAGAATTAGTAGAATTGTACAAATCATGGGACTCAAATAACAGAGTGCTTTAAAAATAACTAATATGCTGTGCCTGATGGATGTTACGGGACAGTCTACAATGAGGACATTAACCTGACAAAGACTTGCTAGGTATGCCAAAAAAGCTCCCTCAGAAAAGCCTTCCAGCAGCTCTATATTGCAGTGGGATCTGTCCGTTTAGTGTTGGTATGAGTGCCTAGAGTTTTGTAGTAGTGATAGGGGAGCCATGAGCACAGTGCAGTGTTAGAAAATGCATGCTTAAAGGCTATTGCAGAGACCAGTTGCATAACTGAGTGACACTTTTAAGAAAAATAATCCTCTTTCCTTTTCTTTTGCTCTGTTTTCCTGCTTCTGTGGATTCTGCTGTTGCTATGTCTGAATAGTTATGTGTATTCTCTTTGGAGATGTGGAAAAGCATGGGCAGCTTGTCTCCTTAAATAAACGAGTAGTTAGTCTGTCATGAGTAGTACTACAGTTATGCTCTACCAAAAAATATAGATTCTTCTGTAGTGCAGTTTTATATTCCGTTTTCACTCTGCTGTCAGGTTTAAGAGTTTAGAACTGCAAGAGTAGGGGACTATTGTTGCTACTCACTTAGTATGGGGGCTGACAAACAAATATTTAAAAATCCCCCTCCCCGAAGTACTACAGTTTGGGCAGGCATTTTTGGAGTATGAGTGATGGCTTTTCAAATGGACTGATTTAATTAATCTATAAACTGTGAAACAGATGTGATGCAATGTAAAAATAACAATGAGGATTTAGTTTCTGATTTCCTAGTTTCTGTGGTTTCTTCTGAGCAAGGAACTAAACTATGCTTTACATCTGAGCAGGAAAAAGGTTTAAATTTGTTTTTTAAAAAACAACAGCAACAACAAAAGGGATTTAAAAAAGACAAGCAGAATTTTCTCCATCTTTCCAAGAAAAAAATTACTGGAAAATGTTTCCTCCTGATGAGCAACTTTTTTCAGTAATTTCCCAAGTATCTACAGTCACAGGACTTCAGAAATATATCATTTACATGCAATATCAGTCTCCAATAAAAAATTGCCTATAATATAAGACACTATGAGAGAATGTCATGTTTAATGCTGGTGTATGTACTTGCTAGGTTTGAGTCTTCTGTCAGAGCTAGAAGGATTTTTAGTAAGTCAGTGCAGACCATTTCTCTTAATTTTTACAGGCACCTGCCTTGGTGCCTTCCAACAGCATCCCCAGGAATTGGTTAGGCAAGTGCAAGCTGAGACTACAGCTTATTGATACAAGTGATGCTCTTTTTACTGTTGCCCTCATCTGGCACTTTTTGTGTCACCCATCTGTTGTGTCTGGGCAGGAAACCAGATTACTGTCCCTGGAGGGCATTAACTACTTTCCTTACAGCTTTGATCGGTGATCAGTCTAAAAGGCCTCAAACTTTGATTTTGTCCCCAGTGTGCCACTGAACGCAAAAACATGGTAAAAACAAGACACGAAGGAAAACACCTATATTGCACCATCCAGAGTTTGCTGCTGTCCAGATGTGCTCATAATTGTCCCAGTGAAAATGTAGGTGTGAAATTGCAGGTGTTTGTAAGCCCAGGATATAACAAGAAAGTATGTGGACTTGGTATATGACTTTAAAAATAAATCAAAACAAAACCTGTAAAGTGCTAAAAATAGACTTGATTAAGGTGGTCAGTTGGAAAGTGTATTTTAAAGTAGGCCACAGGAGTAATTTATATGTATTTGAGAAGTGTGGTTTTGAATAATACTTTTTGTTGCACAACTTGGTCCAGCTTTTGCCGCTCCCCTTTTGTTTAATTTCATGAAGATCCCAATCTTACACTTTTCCTTGTGTTATTCTTTAAAAGAAAATCACAAATTTCTCAGGGGTTGCAGAGGATCAGCAGCTCTGTAAGTTGTCTTCCCATTGCCTGGTAGAAGACATTGCTGCTCAAAATGTGTAAGGAAAAAATACTTACAACTCTTGTGCAAGCTTTATTTGCCAGTGAGTCTGAAACTTCTGTGAAGGATTTCCTAATAAATGTTCAAGTATACAGTTAGTTAATTCGTAGCACCTGTGTAATAAGCATAGTTTTAGCTCTTTACTGAGGACTTTTTGCTGTTAGTTGCTAGCACTACACCTGTTTGTGTTAAATTGATTTGACAATCATCTTCCTGCTTCTGTGGTGCTGCTTGCCATGTCTATCTGTTCTGGGCCATCAGTCACTGGGGTGTTTCCTTGGGAGTGAGAGGGTGCCCCAGTATGGTCTTTTCAGTTTTGGTGACTGAATCATTCACCGGCAGGCACCCTTCACCATAAGCAGCTGGTGGCCAGATTAGTTCCTCAAACCGATACGAATACTGGTACACAGCTAACTGAGCAGCTGGGGACAGTACTAAAGGCAGCGCAGGATTAGGTGTCTGCACTGATGCATGCTGAAGATGATAAAAATTTGGTGGAAGGGAATTCTCAGGAAAGCAGGCAGGTGGGTAATGAAACACCAAATGTGCTCAACCCTGCAAGTCTGAGCCAAGCGGTAGCAGAAAGCTTAATCATCAGAGGTGGTGTCTGCTCTAGGGCCTGCTCTGCCTTTGGGAGGAGGGTGAAGGTGGTGGAGGGGATGCATGCAGATACGCAGTACATGTGGAAAATATTGTTTGGTTATCTTGGTTCTTTATAACCACATAGTAGAAGTCATTAGAGATTTTTGTAATTCTTTGCCACTTTGAAAGGATACTAAACTGCTTTCCAGTTCTGGAGGACTATGAGGTGAGGTGAGAAAGATGGTCATGTTGCATACTGCACCTGTCTGTGGCAAATGAAAAGAAGTGCCCTGTTGCATGATAGTTACTGTGTCGGGTCTTTGTTGAAATGCTTAACAGCCAGGATGAATTGCTCCCTTTCATGAAGTTTCCTATTTTTTCTGCATTTTATTTACCAAGCTAATCAAGACTAGAAAATGTTTCCCATTTATCTATAGGAAACTGTTACACTAACATAACTCAGTAAAGTCGATATCTGAGCCAGAAATGATAGACAAAATGAGGTTACAGGTCAAAACTGAGAAAGCATTAGCACAAAGTTAAACAGTGCGGATAAGAACATGATGGCTAAGATGGAGAGAAACTTTCAGCATAAACAGAAATCTGAATGTTTGAGCAGCCTAATTTCTGTTGTATGCTGTAGAGGTTACAGAACTAACAGCTTGCCTACACTTGAAAATCAATTTAAATTAAGATAGATTGTAATTTAAAATGCAGCATTTGTTTCTAAGTAACAATCAACCATGGACATTCCTAGTCCCAAAATAAAAGTGTTATATGCCTATATGTTTTAATCCCTTTCAAAGATAAACTGTAAAAGGCTGCAAACTGTGATTAAATAGGAGTGTGTGGTGAAATACACCATTCAAGGATACAGCTTCAACAGTTAAGGGTAGGCAGATTTACAAGTACTCGGAGAGCAACTGCAGGTAAAATGGTGCAAATTATCAAGATAAGCTGTAGCTGCAGAAGTGAAACCACAAATAATGGTGAAGGCTGCTTGTGACATATCTGCTCAAACTTCCATTTTCTGTGTGTATAGTCTGACTTTGAGCCTGCATCTCCACTTGCTTATTTTGGAACTGGGAACAATCTAACAGGGTCTCTAGGAAAGTACCTATGACAAGGGAGCATTGGGTGTGTCTGCAGTCTCACAAGTCCACTTCCCCTGGTTCTCTGCAGTGTCTGTGTGCTGTGGTACCCCTGAGACCTCTTGTGATAGCCCAGCTAGGTGCTGTCCCAGGCAAAAGCCAGATGCCGATGAGTTAAAGGTGACCTCAAGGTGGTAGTGAGTAGGCGTATAAAATAATTTAATCATATTTGATATTCATCACACACCTACAAAACTTAAGATAACAGAAAGAATACCCTTTATTCTGGCTTTTCAGTCAGTTGCCAAAAGCCATAATTTATATCTAAATTTAAATAAACACCATTTATGTATGTGCTTGAAACTGTCTACAGAATTGCCTGCATCTAGGACAAATTATTTAATTAACAATTAGTAAGTATATAGACAATACCGCAATATGTGTGTCTGTGTCTGCAGGAGAGGGAGTAATGGATATGAGCATGTGGCAGAAGACCTGTGAAGTACCTTTGCAAAGATAACAGCAGAAAAAGCTACGTCAGGCATGCTGTGAATAGAAAAGATGGGAGAGCAGTGGAGAAATTTTATAAATTAATTATCAGTTGCGTTAAGCTTCAGGAAAATCTGGGTCCATTATGATGTCACTGGGTCCATTAAGATGTTATGGCAGCCATAAAATTAAGCATAGTTTATCCAAACTTTATAACATATACTTATCTTCCTATTCTCTGATTTTTGCAAGAAATCACACAAAGTGAAGGTAAATAAATTGAAAAATGAGTGTGTTGAAAAAAAATGCTATTGCTGTTATAAATATAGGCTTCTGTTCATTGATGTGCTCTTCAATATTGTTTAGCTTACAGACCTGTGAAGCGACTGGGCAGTAAGATGACTGATACTTCTTGACTATACCTGTGAAATGAATGAATTACTTCTTTTTCTGTTGCCATCCTGCCATTTCCTCCACAAACCTGGGAGATGGCCAAGGTGTGTTATGGAGAGCTACCACCTCTGCTTCAGCGTGTCTCTGTAATACTCCCATGATGAGCACTGCAAGCAAAGGGGCACAAGGGTAGCTCTATTTTCTCTGGCATTTGCTACCCCACTGGGCAGTGCAAAGTTCCCCCCTTGGAGAAGCAGAAAAGGTGCTCCAAGAGCAAGGAAGCCTTGGCAAAGTTGCTCTATAGCTGCACTGCGAAGAAGATGTATCTTTCTTCTCACATCTGTTGGTGTACACGGGAAAAACAGGTGTGATATCATGGGAAAAGTCTCCTGCTTCCACCTGATGTTTGTCCCCAGTTAGGCAGCAGCTGCACAGAAGAGGTTGCTTTCTACCATGCTGACCAGTACATCTTTCTGGTTTCCTTGTCCTGCCCTTTCTGCTTTTCATTTACACAGCATCTCTTATTTCATGAAAGAATTGTTAACTGGACAGGATAGGAGAGCAGTGGTTGGGTTTGTAGTCCCTAATACCTTTTTGTTAAATGTTTGCTCTCAGGTTGAAAATGTTGGATGTTTTCTGTGGGTGTGCTGAGAGTGGTCTGGATGTTAATGGGCTTCTCAGCAATTTTTCATTTTGTAGCATTCCCAGAGGTGTCGAAGTCTACTGTATCAGAGCTTTCTAAGTGTAGGATTATTATCACGTTAGGTGGCAGGAATCTACAAAGAGGTGCTCTTAAAAATGTTTTCCATGAACAACAGGTTTAAGAAGAATAGAAATCTCTCCGTATTGCAGGAAGCAATGGAATTTGTCTTCTATTTGCTATGCCTTTCTGTGGTACCAAAGGTTCTCCTTGGCAAGAGACAAAGAACTAGATGTGAATACTGATGATGCAGTGAGCATGCTTCAGGGGAAAAGTGTTTTAATATGAAAGTGGCAGCTCTGTCTTTTAGCTCTAACAAAGTAGGAACTTAAATCCTAGTGGGATTGCTACATCTGCATCTCTTAATGGGCCTCAGATTGTAGAAGAGCTGAGCTGAGCACTTGCTTTTTCCAACAGGATAGAATAAGAGATTCAAACTCTGACTTTCTCACTGAAGTGATAAAAAGCCCCACAAACCAAACAAAAAACATCTCCCTAATCTTTCACTATATGTTTTAACTGATGTTGTTGGCATGTCTGAAAAAAACATTTTCAGAATTTGCTTCTTTGCTTCCTAACCCTTCACCACCTATGCTTACCAAAAATTGGTGGAGGCTGCTGCCAAGACAGCCAAGAAATCTCCTTGCTTGACTTTTCTCAAATTTACAGTCAAAAGCCTCAAAATCACTGCAGTATTGCTTATCGGTAAGAGACATACATTAAAGTTAAAATTAATTTAAATGAAGGCCAAGCAGGGATTAAATGATCTATCTAAAGGCACCCAAGTACTTTGTGATGGAAGCAAAGCTCCTGCGTCATAGCAGTGTCCTGTCTGTTAGAGCTTCCTTGCTGCCACTGACAGAAGTTAGTATTCTTGACCCACTTTCTGCAAATACAAATGACTAGGCAAGGCACAAGGCCGTGGAAAACAGGCCTGTGAAAGAAGGTTGGTGTGTATTAAATACTGCAGCACATAACAGCTCTTGTCCCTAAGGCACTGTTTGCAGAAGAAGGCAATGATAGAGCTCATCTCAAAGACAGGAAGCTCTGTGGAAGCTAGAAGATACATTGGGGTCACTATTTTTAGTTTATTAAAGCTATCTGTTATGTTTCTTTATTGTCTTCGGCTCTCTAGCCTCCTCAGAGATTTGTTACTCTACTCATTGAAAAGAAGGGCAGCATGCTATGATTCCTGTGTTGTCTTTGTCCCCTAGCACTTAGGCTGAACATTTTGGTTTATGGCAGATGCCTAATGCAAAACAGATGTGAAAGGGTCAAGGTAATGATGAGTCTGGCACCTTCCCAAGAAACTCTTTCCTGATCTTCAAGGGTAAAGAAAAGTTACCAGCGTGGCTTGGGGGGTGGGGGACAGGGGAAAGGCATCGTCTCGGGAGTGTCGGGAGTCCTTGTTTCTGATTTTTTTGAATCATTTACTTTATTTTTACTATGAACCCCCAAAGCTTGCTCATTGGATATTACTACCTTTATAACAGAGCAAAGTTATGTGCCGCACACAGGTGCATGCTCTTTAAAGTCAGGATTATTTTTTTCTGTCTACTTAATTTTGCCTCTTTAATGGAGTCTTAGAAAAGTAGTTTCAGAAAATCATATTTACTTACTCATGTTCCATTTCATTACCAACAGCAAGGTTTTTTTCCTCCTTATATGAAAAAAATACATTCAGAGCTCAAGCGAGAAGCCATTTAAATATATATAATTTAGCTGCCCAGTCACAACCAGAAATTCATCTGCACAATTTTTTTTTTTTT
>WAAD01037739.1:1936-20978 GCA_013389945.1 Fregata magnificens
CTGTCTTTTGAATGCCACCCAGAGGACAGAGAGTTCGTGATTAGAAGATTGACGGGGAGGGGATTGTGCCCATCAAACTGAAGAATTAAAGAGCATACACATGGCATTCTGTACAGAGTGTACACATACCAGCATGATAGAGTTTGTGCTTCCATAAAAGCATGTGAAAACACAGACTCTAGAGATGGAAGAAGGCTATAAGCGTTCATTCAGTTCTACTTTTTTCCTTTCCTATCCCAGTCAGTCCAAGACTACTCCCAAAATTGTGCTGCAAACCAAAATACCAGTCAGACACTTGTACAGATTGTAAGGAATCCTATCTAACTTCGTAGCCATTTTGGAAAACGTTCAACAAAAGTTAGATGTTAGAAGTGAGACAAAATGGTTGTAGTTGAAGGTTAGAGACAGCTAGACTCAGTGCATTTGGGAGGAGGCAAAAGGCATACTTAGATGGGAGATTCCCTACATTCTGTGGAAAAATACCAAAAGGGGTAGCTGCAGATTTCTGAAGGTAATTGAATGCTCTGTTTTTTGATGGCATGGCCTAGATATAATTGTCAAAAGTGATTCAGGTCAGAAACTCCAAATCTTTTAAGTCAGTGAGATGTTGCAAATTAAATACCTCAACCACTTTTTAAAAGAGTTGAATTCTTCAGCCATTTATGGCCTTGTGTTGCTGAGCAGAGCAATGTCTGTAACCTCAAGGAAGTCTGTACTGAAAAGCCTGGCAACTTAGGCTAAGTCTATCAAGTATAGAATCCAGTCTTATGACAGTCCGTTAGTGACAAACTAATACTGGAGTTCTCGTACAGCCCTCAAACTCCAGGCTGAAGGTCATAGTCGACGGATGCTATGTTTCTTTGAACCTTTCGTCATCTACGGCGTTTTTGCCTTTTGAAGGCTTATGCATATTTCATGGTAGATTAGCTGAAAAGCGGGAGCAGCCTGTCTGACCTGAAAGAACACATCTTGTTGTGTTGAGATTTTAATGAATATGTTGCAGAACATTCTCCAGCTGTTGCCCTCGAGAGGAAAATTATCAGGGTCTGTTAAGAAGGAACAATTATTTTCTAAACCACCAAACTATGTGCTCTGATACCAAGTAGATAAGTAAACAGCCTATGTGTGAAGCTTAACAGAAACAACTGCAATATGACAGATTTGCAATCGGAAGGTGGAAAATTCCTTAAATTTGTTTAGATCTGATATGACAGGACTGCTCTTGTGGAGTCGAAGGACACAGTTTCTTATGACTTTCTTGAAATTTGTAGTGATTTCACTGCAGCTTTGGGGAAAGTGTGTGATGATCAAGCCAGTCAATACAAGTGTTGGCAATATTTTTGTCTGCTCACTGGATACTGCAGCACTTCTGTGGGTAAAATCCTTGATGCACAGTCTAAGGAATTTTCCATGTAGTCTTGTCAACATACTTCATCCTACTTTTTTGTCTTGCTGCATGTTGTCTGTTATGCTCATTTATTGTGTTTCATTTCTAATTAGACTGTAAACTCATTGTGGATGACTCCTTATTTATACAGATGTTTAGATAACAGCATAAAGCAGTCTTGTTTCTTGTTGAGTCCTTTTACTCGTGTAACGTAGATATTGCATTCTGCTTTTCAGATCACCTAAGTTCCAATACAGTTTTCAATTTTGTTTGAACATAGACCGAGGCCTGCAAAACTGTTCTTTGACGTCAGCTGTGTAACAGATGGAGTGAAAGGTTCTACCTTCAATAGTCAAAAGGTCAGTCAGGAAGCCAGTTCCTAAAAGATGGTTCCTTGTTATCACATGACAAGATGCTGCTGCTGTTTGTTTTATGAAAGTGCATAGAAGCCTGAAGATTGGGATATTTTTGCATTTGGAATGAATGAGTGCTCACCTCAAAAGAAAATACAGTTTAAGTAGTCAAGATAGGCAAGGTGGAAAAATAGGAAAGCCCCATGTAGTGTCTAACAGCCTGATATAACTAAAGCAGCTGCTTTTGCTCATAAAAGGCCTTGTCACATTGGAGTTTTTACCAGGATATAGCTGATGTTGCTGCTGTTGTTGAAGACAAAGTCTATGCTGTCTGTTTGCATAGCTTAATTCTTTGGTTCAGTGATGATTCAGTTTAAAAGACAACTAAAATATTTATGTGTGGGTGAGTGGACATTGATAGCTAATGGAGATTATTTGGTGTTGGCAATGTTAGGCAACTTTTAAAGTCGATACAGCCTAAATTCCAATGTTGTCCAAGAGTTTGGTGGTGGGCTGGAGCGATTTTGACACAGTGCTGTGAGGACTGAGACTAGAATTAAGGAATATTTCAGCCTTCTGTGCAGAACCAGCATGTCAGACACTGTTCTGTAGAAAATATGTATGTGAGCATCGGGCTTAATAGTATGAGATGATCCATGACCTGGTTTAAAAGCAGAGATGGGCTTCACAAATGTTTGAAGCTAGAATACGAAGGAGCAAGCTAGGATATAGATCAGCACTAGAGTATTTTTTCAGGGCATTAATTTAGGAAAAGGGATTCTTGAGTCCAGTTTGACAGAGCTAGGAAGAAGAAAGGTTCAGAAGAGAGAAATAGATACAGATACTTCTCTGTCTACTATGGTCTTTTTCATATCTTATGTATTCCATCCTTCCATTGCTGTTTAAAAGCATCAAAGAAGCCCCTAGATAATTATTTGTGGAGGGCTTTTTTCTTCCAATATTCACAAGCTAGATGACATAGTATTCTAGAGACAGCAGTGGTTTTTTTCTTTAGGTGCAAATGAATCATAGGAATTAAAAGGAAAGATACTTTTCAAAAAATCTGCTTTAAGCTGTAGTATGTCAAATAGCTAGTGGAGAATTAAGAAGATTTCAGTCAAGGTAATGTTTTCCATTTCACTGGCTTTCTTAACATCTTTTAAAAATGTGAGATACTCCATTATCACAGGAGTTGAAATTAGAATTTTGAATGCTTTGGGAAGCAGATGAGATAAAATGAGTTGCTTTGTTAATTTGCTATAAAGCTTTATTAAATCTTGAAAAATTATGAGAGCAGTGGATGTATAACTAAGGAAGAACAGCTTAAGCTTTCTGAGAATGTTAATTAGCTTAATCTGCAATAATACTGCACTTGTGGGAGAGGAACCTGATACACACCACCTCCCCCTGGGGCGGGGGGGGGAGGGGAGGTTTTATCGCATAGCATTCAGGTTTGCTCATGTTGCAAACATTGCACAATGTCAACACAACTTTTTGCCCTACTGAAAAGTACTGAGGAGGGAAACTGGAGTGATTGCACTAGAAGTCTTTGGTCATCTTTTTACTTTAGGACACAGTACAACAGTGGATAATAAAGTATGATGAACTGAATACCAAAAACACTTCATAGAAGGAGATTGGATTTCTACACCGTCGGGGCAGTGGTCTAGCAACTCTTTGTTGAGATGGTTCAGAGCAGCAGAGTCCCCCTGCCTGCTGCTCCTTTACGTAGTCCCTGAATAGCTCTCCACTTGCCTGCTTTTCTGAGGAGTTGCATTGGAAGGGACACTAGCTCTCCTGTTTTTATGCTTTTTGAAAGTATTATCTCAAAGGTTTGGGTGCAAGCTGCTGTTACCCAGATCTCATCCTGTGAAGCATTGTGGCTTTCCTCAGTCACCATGTTTCCCTTATCTTCTATTTGTTTCTCTGAGATCCTGATGGCATGGGCAGACCATTGTTGCATATTTAGCTGGAACAGCACAAGAAATTACCCCCAGTGTTGCTTGTTATTATCACTAAATTGGCAAACGGATTGCATAAATACCATTTGAACTATTCATCAGAAAGTCATCTGGGTTGGCTTAAATGGCTAATACATGTGAGTCTGCACTGAAGCAGGTGCAGAGCACTTATATTACCTGATCTGTTAAATCAGCTGTAGAGGTGTAATAGCCACTGACAGAGGTTAAACTGCTTTCCTTTTTCCAAGAGACAGGATTTGTCTTTGTCCTAATCTAACACTGACCTGTGCTTCCTCAGCTTTCTGACTTGTGAGCAGAGTGTAGAATAGCACAGTAAAAACTAATTCTACTGTCATTTGTTTCTCTGTACCCTGTTGGAGTGTGCCCATCTTATAAAGGGAAAGATTTTTTTTTCCCCAGTTCTTAGACAACTCTTATATAATAAAATAGTGTAGAAATAATTCCCAGATAGGAGTTCATCCTGAGTATTGAAAGCCATGCTATATTTTTAAATACAGACAGTATTTTTATGGATCGCTAGTATTTAAAAGGCACAGTTGATTTGTTTTTAGGTATCTGGAAGAAGTATTATTGCTTAGGCAGCTGAAGTTAAACTATGATCTGCCCTGGGGAGAATTTAGGTACAAACCAAAGATTTCATGGGATTTTTGTAAGAAGAGAAAGGATGACCTCAGCTGAGGACAAGCGTTACTGTGCCAGGTAATGTTAGTGATAGCTGTTCACAGGGCTGCTGCTGTATTTGTTTGGAGTATTGACACAATGTCTTCCATCCCATTTAACAGAATGATTTCGCAAACTGTAGGGAAATAAAAAGATTTTTTTTTTTTGTTGCCACTTGCATTGTTCTTTGATATATTGCATCAAACCTAATGAACCTAATGAAATTCAACAAAAGCAAGTGTAAGGTCCTGCACCTGGGGAGGAACAACCCCATGTACCAGTGCAGGTTGGGGGTTGACCTGCTGGAAAGTAGTTCTGCTGAGAAGGACCGGGGAGTGCTGGTGGACAGCAAGTTGACCATGAGCCAGCACTGTGCCCTTGTGGCCAAGAAGGCCAATGGTATCCTGGCATGCATCAAAAGGAGTGTGGCCAGCAGGTCAAGGGAGGTTATCCTCCTCCTCTACTCCACCCTAGTGAGGCCACATCTGGAGTACTGTATCCAGTTCTGGGCTCCCCAGTTCAAGAAAGACAGGGAACTACTGGAGAGAGTCCAGCGGAGAGCTACGAAGATGACCAGGGGACTGGAGCACCTCTCTTATGAGGAAAGGCTGAGAGACCTGGGTTTGTTCAGCCTGGAGAAGAGAAGACTGAGGGGGGATCTTGTTACTGCTTATAAATATCTGGAGGGCGGGTGTCAAGAGGATGGGGCCAGACTCTTTTCAGTGGTGCCCAATGACAGGACCAGGGGCAATGGGCACAAATTGGAACACAGGAAGTTCCACCTATATATGAGGAAAAACTTCTTTACTGTGAGGGTGACAGAGCATTGGAACAGGCTGCCCAGAGAGGTTGTGGAATCTCCTTCTCTGGAAATATACAAAAGCTGCCTGGATACAGTCCTGTGCACCCTGCTGTAGGTGTGCCTGCTCAAGCAGGGGGGTTGGACAAGATGATCTCCAGAGGTCCCTTCCAACCCCTACCATTCTGTGATTCTGTATGGTGCAGTTTTTCTCAAATTAATGATTATTAGCTCGTAAAAAAAAAAAATTCTGTTAGAGCTTATGATACAAGGAAATTACAATTTGAAGAATTTTGAGCACTCAGTCTGAACTTTGTGTTAACTTACAAATATGCTTCCTTTAATATACTGAAAAAACATTTGGATTGAATGTTACTGTTATGGGCAGCATGGACCGTCTGCATGAGACCTGCTGCAGAGCTCTTCCAAGAACTTTTCTCCATCCTCCATTTCTAAAGACGGGTAGTCTAAGAGGAGTACTAATACTTGTTAAAAATGTTCTCCTTTCACATTTAGATTGCCATATTTTGTAGCAATGGCCTTGAAAGGTTCTCATTCTGTAATTTTTTTTACTTTTTCCTTGGGGCGTTAGCTTTGGTTCTACTTTCTCGTATTATGTACTCATGTCCTTCAAGGCTCTACCCTTTCCACTGTCGATTTTGTGGTCCTGTGATATCTTCCCCTTTGAATTTAACTGCTCTCTCAATGCTGACAGCTTTTACGTCTGTCATGTGCTATGTTATCTTGAATCTGAAACTCTTCCTGGACCTTGTATCACAACTCAGTTCAGTGTTGAAATCCTTGAGAATCTTGACCTGAATCCTTCCCAGCATTACAGCTATGCTGATGTGACACGTCCAAGAGTCCTAAATGAATCTGGGAAACCAAATAGCTACAAAAGAGTTAACCTTTGTCATTTTTGGTCTGAAGTCCCGGACTGTGGAGCTGCTCTAACCGGTATGTCTGGAGAACCCCCTGCTCTTGAATGTGATGTTGCTCTTGGTTGCCTTTAGCTGCTTCTTCCCATACGAGATTCAACATATATTTCATTTCTAGAGGGGCTTACTCCCAACCATAAACATATTTTTCTAAAAGACATGCTAAAATAAAGACCTATGCTTACAGTTATGTGTTGCTTCTGAAAAGGCCCATGTTGTTATCCAGTTTGACTGCAACAGTGCAACGACTTGTGTTTCAGAAAGTGATTCACAAGCATTTTGTCTGTCAGGGAACCTTCAAAAAGTGTTTTCTTTGTTTCTTTCCTTTCAAGAGTCAGGAAAAATTGACATAATAAATAATTACCTGCTGGCCATGTCTAGGCTTCATGCACTCTTTTCCAGAAGCCTTCCCTTGGGAGTATTATATTATAGCTTTGGCTTTTAATAGCAGAACATTATAACAGTTTTTCCCTGTCAACTGATATGGTTGTTTATACTACGGAATACATGTACATGACAGGTTTTGGTGAAATTTTTAGGCCCTTATTGTAGCTGAGTGTGTGATCTTAGCTCTCAGTAATTTTATATCTGGGATTCAGTTACTATTTTGTACGTTCCTCTCCTACTTCCATGCGTGTCCACTTTAGAAGTTGTACTTTCAAGTAGGCTTTTTACGTGCATACATCAGTAATTCATGTTTTGCTGGAACCATTCTGAATCCACTTTTTTATCCGTTTATCTTGCTTAATTCTACTTTATTTTACGTGTTATTGTGACCCATATCTGCTTTGTTTAGTATCATTCTAAACCACTGCAAAGCTTGTATTGCTCTAACCCTGAGGTTTATGAATTCTGGCAGGATTTAAGAATTGGATTTTCCTAAGGTCTCGGTCAGGGAGTGCAGAAGTGTATGGGGAAAACCAGCCAGAGGCTGAACGTTGAATTATCATAACTATAGCATAGAGTAAGAAGTTGCACACAGCTATATTTTCACTTTTTACCTAGACTGTTGTGTGCTGTTACTGTGAGCTGCAGAAGAGCTTCTGTGTTCAACTCCAGAGGTACTTGGGTGTGTGTTTTCAGATCACTGGACATGAAAGGCATGGTAGAGACGGAAGTTGCTATTCTTACTTTCACCTTCTGTATAATTAATTTCCCTTTAGGGAAGCAGAGCAAGAGAAGAATATAGTTTGACCTCAACAGAACTGAGGCACAGAAACATACATCCCACCAGTCAGCATTAGCCCAAACACAAATATTTCAAGGGGGGAGAGCAGAGCTGTTCTGTCGTCCTCTGCTTGAGAGCAAGCTGTGTGTTTATTGAAGGAAATGGTTCTGCTGAACTAGTCCTGATGCTGTTCCAAGCCAATTGGTGATTACCTTTTCCATGGGGATTGAAATAAATGTGTTATATTTTAAAACAGGCTTTTTAACTGCTGCTGCTATTCAGAATTTCTGTCTGTTAGTTGTTTGTTCAGCTGGACTTGACAGCTTCTGTCTTAACTGTGCAGAGAGGCACTAGCTCAGCTTTAGTTTGGCTTAGGTCCCCCTCCTCTTTTCCCTTCACGTTAGTGTGCTTTTTTCTTTCTGATCTTCGGAACTGTAATGTACAATGAAGGATGTCTATAAATACTAAACTTAAGTATAAAATGAATTGACATTTATTCTGCATGGCTGTAAAAGAAATAATGCATGATTTATTGTGATCTGGGAAGTTCTTGTGAATTCCTTACTATTTAGCCCAGTCCTCAAAAAAATTGCTGGGCTGGAGCCAATTAGTGTGTAATCTGGAGAGGAGAGGAAGGGAGAAAAAGAGAGGAGATCAAAAAGCTGAAGTCACATTTCTTGAATGTTACTTCATCCACAAGGTTGAAATTGCCCAAGTTGGATCTGGAATCTGATCAAAATCTGAGTTCCCTCAAACTATGGGGGAAATGGTGATCTAAGATTCCCTTTCAAGTGGACAGTCTTGGACTTTTGAAGGAGAGTTGTAAGGTTCAAATCTGAAATCAGAAATACACCTTAAATATCAGGAAACTAACTTATACGTTTTGGTTCATGTGTATCTCTTATTTCATTATCAATTAGTGCAACAAGATAGTAATAATATTAACAACCACTCCGTTCTAGATTGTTTGAGCTGTGCTGCGGTGGGCTGTGCATACAGGTAATTTTGTCAAAGAACTGCATGTCTATATGGCATGTTTTGTTCATGTTCCATGGAGGAAAAATTGCTGTCCACAGTGATGAGTAAACTGCTGTCAGTTGTTTAATTGAAGTGGTCTCTGTGTACCCAAGACTATTTTCTTTGCTTTCCTGATGGGTTAATCATCGCTATTTGTAAGGGAATGAACAACCTTCATGAAAATTTTTGATTAGGTGATAGATCTTTTCTTTTATCCTATGTCATCAATTCATTCTGCTGTGTCCTTGTTGAAGCTTAGACATAAATGTTGTTTTCATTTCCATAATCTAGGCAACACAACAGGCCTCTGGCTGGGTGTGTACAACAATGTTTAAAAGGTACTGCTATGGTTAATTTAATTTAATAACCAGTTCTAGTTCAAGTTTAAGATAAATTTGTAACTCTCTAAATACCCTATGTAAACAAAGTAATGCAGATATAATGTGAATTGTTGCTTTCTGAACATACAACAGAGAAGACAATCAGCTGATCAAAATTCTGATTAAAGGAATGTTACAATATAAGTGTCTCATTATCATATGGTCTTGGGTATTGCATTGAGGATATGTTTCTGAAGGAAATAATGAATGAGAATCTCATTGCTGCTAGGCTCTCAGCAGATGGTCATGATCATGTTTGTTTTCCAGACCTAAAGATTTGTGGTTCTGATAAATGTACATCTTTGATCAAACTACATAACTTGGTAGTATTAGGAACAACAGAAGAGTAGGAATTCCTTTATTTTACAATTTATACATTAGATTCCTTAGAGGATGGCTTTCTCGGGTAGGGTTGCATTTCAGGGGTGATTCAGGGTTGATGAAGCTTATGTATTGAGGTGTGACAAAATGGAAGGAAGTGATTCTAGTTACCTTTTATGGATCATACAGTAGTTTCTTGTTTCTTTGTGTATTCTGGTAGGGTCTAAGAGCCCTAAGTGCTAAGATTTGAATATTGGTAGCTTGTTACACCCCAGAATTTTCCCTGTTTAATTAAAACCTAACACAACATATCTTAGACACAATGTTAAAACTTATGATAAAGTTCATGAATTACAATAAAAGTAATGGCAACGTTGTCTGTGCAAACTCAACTTGGCTTCTTTAATCCTTGTAATAAATATGCACAGATCTTCACGTTTCTGTCATTTTTCTGCCAGAAAAGTTTCACTTACCTGACATATAAAGTAGTGACTGAATTAACGTCACAGTTCACTGTATGAGTATGCTTTCTGAATGTGTGACCGACCATGGGATATCATCAACGCTCAGGAGTTACTCCCAGTTTTGTTAAATTGCATCCTTTCCAGATCCTCGAATGAGTTGTTCAAAAAGCCTCAGATCTTAGTTTCTCTCTGTATGTAGTCCATATCTGCCTCATCTTGTGATTAATGTGTTACTCTGCACCCCTACTTTATGTATATAAACTGATTCTTCCCTGCTGCTTCCTGTGCATCAAGCCTGAACACTGCGTGGGCAGGAAGAGGTTGGCCTGGGAGCTAGCTGCCTTGGTCTGGCAGGATTTTTAGGTCATTGGCCTGCAGATTGTGGCAAAAGCTTTGCATGTCTTTTTTTCAAATGTGCCAAGGAGCAATACCAGTGTGATTTGGAGGGGAGAATATATTCTAGTGAGTGTGGTTAAGCATCAGTACTAATACATTCAACAGTATTGCATAGGCTAAGGTATATAGCATGGAAAATACTGACTTTTCCGCATGCTTATGTGGTGACAGTGATGGTGATTGTGTTTTAAAACAATTAAACAGTGCCTTGGGATGACACCTTTTATAAATTGAAATAAATAAAAATCCACTTACAAGTAAGGTGCTGCCAATTCCCTCACTTCAGTTACATGCTGTACAGCCAAACATTTACTCTGGGTAATTGAGGCTGATGAAAGCATAAAGGCATAGGCACAAGACTAACTCAATTTCCTATTGTTTTTCAGTGTTAGAGATTTATTCTTCAGTGTTCTAGAGAACTCATTTATGAAGAGGCTGGATGGCTGTGAAAATGAATTGCATGTAAGTTGCAGTATGTAAAAAAAAAAAAATGCTAGTAACACAGCAGGACCTCAAATGGATTTACATTTTTTGTTATTGAAGTGCCATTAAATGTAACAAAACAATATTTTAAAAAGCATTAAAGGTATCAAATTTAATATTGACCTTGAATCTTAAGTCTGATGTAAGTAATTTGATAGTGATTAGTCTTTGTAAATGTCTTATTAGGCTTGTATTCTATAAGGAATTACACAGATGTTCTGGACTTTACTAATGTTACTCATGTTTATAGTTAGAAATGTGCATTATGATGTAAAAGACTGGGACCTTCTCATCACAGCAAATGTAGCAGCAAAGTCTATTTTGTTTGCTGCTGCTATGCAGTCAGTTGCGGGAGGCAATAAAGCTGCCATTTAAGAGAGCAGAGCAGCACTGCATAAGCTTGTGGGAGGTCTAACATCAAGTATCCCCTGTACAGTTAAAGCTTCAAGAGTTTGAGATAAGCTGCTGTCAAATATCCCTGGAATTTAACACAAACAGTGACAACGCTTTTGTTCCTGCCAGAAGTTCATGGAAGTCTTTGTGCACAGTGATACACTTTTTTCATTTGTCTCCCACACACTGGCTTGCAAAAGGGTGTATGTTTAATCACCAGTACTATTTCCTTCAGCATCAAAAACCTAAATTTACTGGAAATTCGTGGCCACAGATAGCTTTTATCATCCCTGACGACTGCAGTACAAAGCTCTGTGCGTAGTGGTACGAGAACCTTTGTGGAGGGCGGTTTGTGAGCTTTAGTTCACGTAGGGGCACCTGCCCTGCAGAATTCAATTAAATTTAGTTTGAGCAGCACAAAAGAGTGCAACAGTAGAACTGGCCAGAAGGTAACAGATCGCTGACACCTTTAAGCCCTTTGTTTTATGTAGGTAAAGCAGCTCTTACCCTTAGTAGTTAAAGTAATTAAGGTGAAGGAAAAAGAAGTCTGGCTCCCTAAGATTTGTAACAAATGTCTTTCTGAACTCCTAGAGTACAACTTGCTTTCTATTAACACAAGTCTGGTGGACCTTAAGCACATAATGCAAAATGATAGCTCTTCAATGTAATTGTTCTTCTGTGTGATGTGCTAACTGGCGAAATTGGAACCATTACAGTTTCCACATTCATAGTATTTTGGTTGGAGTGAGCATACTTCCTTTAGGAAATAAGTGCTGCTCCACCTAAAGTTCTGGAGACATAACTATGTGCAAGAGTATAAAATGAAGATGATAGCAATTTTTAGTAGTAAAGACTGGACTTCTTTGGGAAAAAAAAAAGGCAATAAAAAAATCTCTACCTGATTTCATAAGGTAAGTTCTGTTAAGAACATATGACATGCAGTTAAAGGGTATTCACTCTTCAGTGTATTTCACTCTTCATGGGCTTTAAAAGCTTATTTTAGTAGAAAGAGTATAAAAACCCCAAAAACATTTAAGTCTCAATCATGTGACAGATGCACAAAGATTGTAAGAGCAATGATGGTAGTACTTAGAAGATATGTCTTGCAACATATATGCTTCAGTATTTAAGGGTTAAGATCTTCCCCAAGTATTTGGATTATGTAACTGCAATTCATGTTAAGTACTTTACTGGGAGAGAGGAATTCATCAAGCCTGCTCTGAAGACATAGAATTGGTAGTTCACACATTTCTGGCATTTTCATTTCGTGAAAAGTTGGCCAATGGGTGTGTATATTGTTCTCTGTCTTCGTGGTAGTCCTCCATATTATCATGCAGCAAGGCCCCTGGATTGGAAGCAGAGACTGCGGTTGGGATTTGTCAGTAAGTTTCTGACTATTCTGTAGCACAAAGTGGAGTCTGCACTGTCTTAGCATCCTGCTCCCTTCCTCTGCACAACTAGTCTGCATTCCTTCCAGTTGTGTTGGAGATATTTGCAGGGTCATGTCTGTGAGTCAGGATTTATCCCACACTTACTACATTTCTGTGAACTTCTGAGAGATGCAGTTACAGCCCAGTCTGAACTCTTGCTTACTGACAATTATCTGGCTGTAATAGTCTCGCCTGCTGGGTCCTAGCGGTGTTCAAAGATTGTCACTATATTCTGTCCTTTCAGACAGATGCTGCAAGAGTCCATAACATAGGTGTAGGACCTGTGGCTTAGCTGCTGTTTTGGCTGAGTTGGGCAAAACTAGTGCAGAGTTATCTTACCTAAGGGATAAGGGACCATAACATTATTAAGGTAAAGACACCTGGCATTAAAAAGAAGACAGTCCAAAAGAAAACAGGAAATCAAATCAAAAGGGGAGTTGATGACTCTGCAAAACCCTGCAAATTGAAGGACATTGACAAAGACTGAGTGGAGTTTTGAGAGTAGTGAGGAAATTAGCGATTTGTACACAAACATTTGCCAGTTTTCCATACAACAGCTCTCAATGCCTGTGTTCTCAGTACTGATGGCCAAGTACTCCCCTTTTTGCTTGCCTTCCAGGAAATGTAATTTTGCAGAACTACCATGTCCTGGTCACACAGGTAGAGATTGCATAAACTCAACTGTTTGATAACTGCTACAAAAATATGCTTACTCTGTCCTTCACCCATTTGAACAATTCAGGAAACAATGACGGAGAGAACAGTCTTTGTTTAGAGCATATGCTGACTGAAAACCAAAATCAGAAACATAACAACAGGTGAATGTGTTGCCAGGGAGAGAATTGTTTCTGACTGGAGAATAATGATTTACATGAATAAGTATGTAGCAGTTGTTGGCACAATTCTTTAACCTAAGAGTGTCTCTTATAAATAATTTTGTCAATAAGCCTTCCCCCCCCCCTCCCCCCCAAATTAACCTTCTCTATAGAGAATACAGTATAGGTCTTCAAGATTTTCTTTCTGTGCTTTGCATGCTACTAGTTGTACTAGACTTCTACCAACAAAGAAAAGAATCATAGAATCATAGAACCATTAAGGTTGGAAAAGACCTCTAAGATCATCAAGTCCAACCATCAACTAACACCACCATGACTCCTAAACTAGGCCCTGGAGTGCCACGTCTACACCTTTTTTGAACGCCTCCAGGGTTGACGACTCCACCACCTCTCTGGGCAGCCTGTTCCAATGCCTAACCACTCTTTCGGTAAAGAAATTCTTCCTGATGTCCAATCTAAACCTCCCCTGTCNGCCCAAAACTGAAAATAGTATTCGAGGTGCGGCCTCACCAGTGCCGAGTACAGGGGCACAATCACTTCCCTGCTCCTGCTGGCCACACTATTCCTAATACAAGCCAGGATCCTATTGGCCTTCTTGGCCACCTGGGCACACTGCCAGCTCATGTTCAGCCGGCTGTCGACCAGCACCCCCAGGTCCTTTTCTGCCGGGCAGCTTTCCAGCCACTCTTCCCCCAGCCTGTAGCGTTGCATGGGGTTGTTGTGACTGAAGTGCAGGACCCGGCACTTGGCCTTGTTAAACCTCAGAAGTCAGTAAAGGAAGCTGTTTTAAATTTTTGGCATAGCAATATTCTCTGTATGGATGTTCTTGTGTGTACAGAGCTGAGTTGATTGACTTCAAATTCTTTCCCTGTTGATGACAAAACAATAGCCTCTATTGAGTTATCTTGTAAGAAAGTTTTCTCCTTTGTGATGCTTCTTCATAAGAACTTGAAGTAGCCCTATATGAAGTAGTGTCAGGAACTGGTGCGTGTTATAGTGCAAACATTACCACACTTTTAATCTAATACTGGCTTTTTTTCTTTGCGCTAGGAATTACATGCCCTGGTAGTGTGATAACATGGTATTATTGAAAATGTGATATCTAGCATTAATAAAGAAAAAAAAGAAGTTGGTTTTTTTCTAGTGTGTATTGAGTCTGAACCTTTCTTTTTGGTAGTCTTCGGTCTGGTATGATGATGTTTTTTATTTTGGGCCTCAGGTTCAAATAAACCCACTTGGATACTGCTGGTTGTATAACAGGGTTGCCTGGGTGTGTTGGGTTTACATGGCAAGGTTTTGGTAGCTGGGGCAGGCTGCAGGGGTAGCCTCTCTGAGTAGAGACCAGGGGCTGCCCACGTGTCAGCCAGCTAATTAATAAGATCTGTAACATACGCAGAACTTGAAAGAGAGTCCAAAGCTCTTCTGCTACTTTGCTGCTGTTGGTAGATACACTTTGCTAAATGGTTCCATGGGTGTCATTTACACGCTTTAATGCTGTCCACATAGAGGATAACATCTACCACTGCTGTAGTGTTCTGGTTTTCCCTCAGTGTTCAGGGTGTAGCTCCATACTTTATTTCCTACAAACAGTGTGATGCCTGCTCTGAAGATTGTTCATGTCTTCATGGGATTTTACTCAAGACTATAGGATCTGTATGTTTCACAAACAGTTGGCTTTTCACAGTATATCAATGGGAATGGAATATTTTCGTCAGCATTCTAGAAGAAGCAGCAGATGACAGAGAGATGTAAGGCAGGTAAGACATGCTAATTTTGGAAAATTTGTGCACCCTGTTTTGAAATACCTTTGACCTCTTTGATTTGATTTGGTGTGGAGCGCATTGCACTTCTGACAAACTGAACTTGGGGGGTCTCGAGTCAAGCAGTTAGTTGAATGAGGAGCAACAATTAGAGATACTCAAAGTTTGTTCCAAACAACTTTCAACAACAGATTTGAGGAACAAAAATAATAATTTCTCATTTACTAGGAATTAAGTCAGAAATTCCAGTTAAATTCTTCTTGGTTTTTCATTTTACTCAGCTGGTCTGCAGGTGTAGAGGATTTTGGCCAAGGTTTCAGTACTTGAAGACTACAGTCATTACTAAAACTCCTGGGCACACATTTGTGTTGGAATGCAGCTGATGTCATGGAAAAACAGAACCTTCATGGTAACGCCTAACAACCAGAAGTATAGTAAACAGTAAATGTTACCTCCACCAAGATACTCTATTTTGAAGAGACTTGTTAAGATGGTGCCTGTGTGCCAAGAAATATAAACTTTTACTGATTTAACTACAGTTTTCCTAAAAGCACCAGCCTACTGCTGGGGTTTAGCCATGATTTTGATTTGCCTAATAAAACCAGAAATAGTTCTGTTTAAATCTTCAAATACCCAGAATTTACTGTTCTTTCCACCACCTAACAGTTTTATGGTCTTTCACATTAGAAATCAGTGATGATATGTTAGTTACAAGGGAAACAGCACTGTAATTTTCATGATTTGCAAAACACAGTTTCTTTCCAAGGTATATTTTCCCTCTGAGTGAACTGATTCTTTTTTTTCTTGTAGAGTTGTGCAGAAATGTAGAACTGTACAAGTCTGGGTTTTTTGTTTGTTTGTTTTTGAAAAGTCCCTTCTCAGCTTCAAGCTGTGCGTACTGTTTTGCTTTCGTAGCAAAACTTATGACTTCCAAGACAATTTAGAGATTTGTCATCCAAGGGGCATTCATGTCTTTATGTGATTTATATGGTTTCATGTTTTTTTCCTCTGTTGACAGAAATACAGATACCACACCTGTGAAAGCCCCACCACTTCAACCTTGCAATATAAACCTTTACTTTCCTTTGTAAACAGACAGTAATGTGGGGAGAAGGTTGAACAGCCTGACATACAGTGACACATTGTCTTTTTGAAAGCACCAATATAGCTCCTTGTACACTTTTTATGACCGAGTTGACCATTAGATACTGTATACATGTGGTATTCTTTGGCTTAAATCTTGAGGTGGTTGTCAGTTGCTTTGTGCTTCTAGAGGGGACATACCTATCTATAATACTGTTGTCATTTAAAGATACAGGATAGAACTAATGCTTTTTTGCTGGCTTCTCCTTAAGCCATGCTTTCCTTGGGCTTAGATGAGGACCTAAAACAACTTCCTGTATAGTAACAGTGGTGTAGGACAACCTTTGTTACTGCATACTTCAAAAACTTAATTTGCTGTAGACTTGACATCCTCTAAGATAACTGCAAAATGGACTTTAAAAGTAGGAACCATAGGTTAAAAAAAAAAAAAGTAGCTGAAACATTTGGAAAATATACAGCTGTTGTACCTAGGGCTTGAAGCTTGAACGTGTCTGTGGAATATTAGGAGAATTTAGGGTTTTCTTCTGTGGTTCCCTGTGAGTTTCTTGATGTCCACTCAGGTGTCCAGATCTTTTTTTTTTTTTTCTTTTCTTTTCCCCCAAGAGAGGTAGCATAGATTGAGGTGTTATCATGCATCCACTGATGTCTTAAGATGATTCACAAAACTGATCATTACGTTTACCAACATTTATCCAGCAAAAGCATGGGAGTTGATCAGTGGTCTGTGGTGAAATCAAATTTTTTTGAGTGATCTGATACCTTGAGTCTATCCACTATCTTGGAAGAAAATGCTCTACATTCCACTGCAGAGCTGTGGGCCTCCTCTTTTTTTAGAATTGAAATATTTGTTTCCATTTGTGACTAATTAAAATGTCTGTTTCTAGTTGCTGTGACTTATCAGAAGACAAAGGAATTCATTCTGTAACTTGTGGGTTTTTTTGTCACTACTGGGTGTTCTCATACCTTCTAAATTATAAGAACCTTGTTCCCCCTGCTTACCCTGTTGGAATTTAAAGTACAAAAAATTTTGAAATTAAGAAAATATTGATATTTATGGGCACGGAAAGGAGGATGGGGGAACTGTTTTTTGTAGATTTGACTTGTTTTAAATAGTAGCTGCTCAGGTTGTTTAGAAGTCAGAAATATTGGAACCAGGCCTAACATTATTGAGCAGACTACAAGCAGGACTGATATTCTATAAATGCAAAACCACATGAGTTTCAAATAGCAGTATTTATTTCCATGATTAAAAAGTTGAAACAAATTGCCATTTTTTTTCTTTAATCTTGTAGACTACACAGCATGCTGACCTCCCCCATGTGCCTGGGCCTGAGCTGCACTGTCCTGTTCAGTTTTGGATCAGAGGCAAATGTTAAATCTACCTTATGATCTAGAAGAGAGAGAAAAACATAGTTTAGATCTTCTGGTCATCTTAAAAACATTCTTCTGTTAAATGGCTGAGGGGAAGGAGAGCAGGGAGTCCAGGAGAAAGCCTAAGAGTCAGCTTGACTTTCAAAAGCTGGCTTTGGTACTAGCAGTTAGCACTTAGGTTTCTCTTTATCTTAACTCTGGTAGATAGGACCTGCAATTTCACTACTTATAATTTTTTTCTGAAGTTCAAAGACTTTTCAGGCAGCGTTTGGGACTTTCTGGGTACTGTATCCTTAACATTTTTGCTTGCTTACATACCTGTAAAGGACTGTGTTCATCTGTATAGTATCGAAATTGGTTAGCGATGGCTATAAAACTTACAAAAGCCCCTAAAACTCTTGATTTAGAGATGTAGGACTTGTACCAAAGGTAATTCTCTTAACTATGAAAGATTTGAAAATGCCTGCAAGTGAACAGCAGTTGTAACGGTGCTGGTGAAAATAACTGCCTCAGCTCTCCTGACCAGGTCTTGCTGAAGCCTCTATACAAATATATTGTTCAGTGAAATTCATTCAGTAAAATTTGGAGCACGGAAGGGGCGTGTTGTGTGGATGTGCCGGGGTTATGTTCTGCTGGGGCACCGTTTCCCCAGAGTGGTCTTTTCTGACCAGGGAATGACTCCTCTGTGGAATCTCTCCAGCCTGTGCTCCTACTGGAAAGCACATACATTTTAAAGGTTACTGAAAAGACATGCATAGACAGATCTAAAAGGGCCATCAACTCCAGTACAATTCCCTCAACACCTTCCCAAAAAATAATTGCTGACAAGATGTCTGTTTTCCCTGTTAAGAGTGTGGATTCCCCTCCCCCCAACTTCAGACGAAGCTGAGCTGGTTCTAAAATACAATTTTAAAGACTTAAATTTGTTTGCTGTGCAGAACCAAAGTATGGCAGAAGCCTTGTGAGAATATTTCACATATGTGTTTCTCATTTCCTCCTCATTCTACCAAATTTGTAAAATTTGCTTTTCTCCTTTTGTAAGGAGCTGGGGGCACACTGCTGACAAAGAATGAGAGTTTTTTCAGACATACACTACCCAGAGGCAAAATAAACTGGAGTGAGTCAGAAGTATGAGCAGTTATAGAATCATGGAATGGTTTGGGTTGGAAAGGACCTTAAGGATTATCTAGTTCCAATCCCCCTGCCATGGGCAGGGAGACCTTCCACTAGACCAGGTTGCTCAAAGCCCCATCCAATCTGACCTTGAACACTTCCAGGGATGGGGCATCCACAACTTCTCTGGTGCCTCAGTGCCTCACCACCCTCACAGTGAAGAATTTCTTCCTTATATCTGATCTGAATCGACCCTCTTTCAGTTTAAAGCCATTACCCCTTGTCCTATCACTGCACGCCCTTGTAAAAAGTCCCCCTCCAGCTTTCTTGTAGGCCCCCTTCAGATACTGGAAGGCTGCTATAAGGTCTCCCTGGAGCCTTCTCTTCTCCAGGCTGAACCACCCCAACTCTCTCAGCCTGTCTTCATAGGAGAGGTGCTCCAGCCGTCTGATCGTCTTTGTGGCCCTCCTCTGGACTTACTCCAACAGGTCCATGCCCTTCTTATGTTGGGGGCCCCAGAGCTGGACGCAGTACTCCAGGTGGGGTCTCACAAGAGCAGAGTAGAGGGGGAGAATCACCTCCCTTGACCTGCTGGTCATGCTTCTTTTGATGCAGCCCTGGATACAGTTGGCTTTCTGGGCTGCAAGCGCACATTGCGGGGTCATGTTGAGCTTCTCATCAACCAAC
>WAAD01037739.1:21399-34281 GCA_013389945.1 Fregata magnificens
TCACATGGGCCCACCTCTCAAGCCTGTCAAGGTCCCTCTGGATGGTATCCCTTCCCTCCAGCATGTTGACCGCACCACACAGCTTGGTGTCATTGGCAAACTTGCTGAGAGTGCACCCAATCCCACTGTCCATGTCGCCAACAAAGATGTTAAACAGCGCTGGTCCCAATACCGACCCCTGAGGAACGCCACTTGTCACTGGTCTCCACTTGGACATCGAGTAGTTGACCGCAACTCTTTGAGTGTGACCATCCAGCCAATTCCTTATCCACCGAGTGGTCCATCCATCAAATCCATGTCTCTCCAATTTACAGACAAGGATGTTGTGCGGGACAGCGTCAAATGCTTTGCAGAAGTCCAGGTAGATGACATCAGTTGCTCTTTCCTTATCCACCGACGCTGTAACCCTGTCATAGAAGGCCACCAAATTTGTCAGGCACAATTTGCCCTTAGTGAAGCCACGGTGGCTGTCACCAGTCACCTCCTTATTTTCAATGTGCCTTAGCGTAGTTTCCAGGAGACTCTGGTCCATGACCTTGCCAGGCACAGAGGTGAGACTGACCAGCCTGTAGTTCCCCGGGTCTTCCTTTTTTCCCTTTTTAAAAATGGGGGTTATGTTTCCCCCTTTCCAGTCAGTGGGAACTTCACTGGACTGCCACGGCTTCTCAAATATGATGGATAGTGGCTTAGCAATTTCATCTGCCAGTTCCGTTGGGACCCATGGATGCATCTCATCAGGTCCCATGGACTTGTGCACCTTCAGGTTCCTTAGATGGTCTCGAAACTGATCTTCTCCTACAGTGGGCACTTCTTCATTCTCCCGGTCCCTGCCTTTGCCTTCTGCAACTTTGGTGGTGTGGCTTGAGCACTTGCTGGTGAGGACTGAAGCAAAAAAGTTGAGTACCTCCATATCCCAGGTAACCAGGTCTCCTGTCTCCTTCTGGAGAGGGCTCACAGTTTCCCTAGTCTTCCTTTTATCACTGATGTACCTATAGAAGCTTTTCTTGTTACCCTTGACATCCCTGGCCAGATTTAGTTCTATCAGGGCTTTAGCTTTCCTAACCTGATCCCTGGCTGCTTGGGCAATTTCTCTGTATTCCTCCCAGGCTACCTGTTGTTGCTTCCACCCTCTGTAGGTTTCGTTTTTGTGTTGAGTTTGTCCAGGAGCTCCTTGTTCATCCATACAGGCCTCCTGGCGTTTTTGCCTGACGTCCTGTTTGTTGGGATGCATTGCCCCTGAGCTTGGAGGAGGTGATCCTTGAATACTAACCAGCTTTCTTGGGCCCCTCTTCCCTCCAGGGCTTTAGCCCATGGTACTGTACCCAGCGGATCCCTGAAGAGGCCAAAGTCCGCTCTCCTGAAGTCCAGGGTAGTGAGCTTGCTGTGCGCCCTCCTCGGTGCCCTAAGGATCTTGAACTCCACTATTTCGTGGTCACTGCAGCCAAGGCTGCCTTTGGGCTTCACATTCCCCACCAGCCCCTCCTTGTTGGTGAGAACAAGGTCCAGCGTAGCACCTCTCCTCATTGGCTCCTCTATCACTTGGAGAAGGAAGTTTTCATCAGCACATTCCAGGAACCTCCTGGATTGCTTATGTCCTGCTGTGTTGTCCCTCCAACAGATATCGGGGTGGTTGAAGTCCCCCATGAGGACCAGGGCTTGTGAATGTGAGGCTGCTCCTGTCTGTCTATAGAGGGCCTCATCTGCTTGGTCTTCCTGGTCGGGTGGCCTGTAGCAGAGCCCCACTATAATGTCACCTGTCCCTGCCCTCTCTTTAATCCTGACCCATAAGCTCTCGGTCGGCTCCTTATCCATCCCCAGGCAGAGCTCCATGCACTCCAGCTGGTCATTGACATAGAGGGCGATATCCCCTCCTCGTCTCTAGTACTTGTCCTTCCTAAAGAGCCTGTATCCCTCCATTCCAACACTCCAGTCATAGGAGCCATCCCACCATGTCTCCGTGATGCCAATAAGATAATAGCCCTGCAGGCGTGCACATGTCTCTAACTCCTCTTGTTTATTCCCCATGCTATGTGCGTTTGCATAGAGGCATTTAAGTTGGGCCCCCGATGAAACTGACTTACTGGCTGGAGTGGCTGGAATTCCTTTGTGCTGCTCTTCACGTGCTCTCCTGCTGACCTGTGATCCTTCTCCAGGCTCTGGGCATCTATTGCTGGCACTGGCATCAAACTGGTAGGAGTGGGATGGATTAAGGTTTCCCTCCCCCGGCAACTTTCCTTTATTTTTGTCTCGCTCAATGAAGTGTACTCCTTAAAGATAATAAATTGGCTGTGGGTTTTGGAAACTGATCTGTCCTCAATAGTGAGAATAACTATCAGTTATATTAAAAATGAAGTCAGTTGCTTCCTGTAGATCTAGTGTTTTCTCAAAATTGGGAGCTTCTCTGGTTATCACTATGCTCAGAGCAGTATCCTGTGCTTTATGGAAAATAAACTGTTGAATCCCTGATATAATAGCTTAAAACAAACAAAGCCTGTTGTTTATGCGCTTGTGAAAATTTCTCTTATTTAAGCAATTTACAGAGGTTCTGACAAGAGAATTCCCAAAATAAGATATTTAAAAGCTCTACTAAATCTATCCTTGGAAGGATGGTACAGCACTGTCTGTGATTGCCAGTTGCTTTCTCCAGTTTTAAATAAGCCAAATAACAGACTTAATGGTTGTGGACTAATGGTTGTGGGGTTTTTCTTGGCACTAGATTCACATTGCCCTTCACTGTAAATCATCTCTTAGGGCTTTGCTATAGGTAGCACATGCAAGCCTTAAGCATTCAGAAGCTGAGGCAGAAACCTCACAAAGTAATAATTGCTTTAAAACAATTTAAAAAACTCTATTTTATTCTCAGGTTTTTTTTATATTGCCAACTTTTTGTGGATTTTTAGGTATTCATATTTTCCATCTTTTACTTGTGCATTTGAGGTAAAAAATGCTGAAAATTACAGTCCTTGTGTTATTAGTGTTATAATTCAAATATCAAGAAAAGTGCGAAGCATCAAAGGTTCAAGATTAAACCAGAAGAACTGGCAGGATGATTTATAAGCTAAATGATTTCTTTCCTTAATGACACCATGTTCCAGTTGCTTACAGCTGTTTATATATGACCATACTTTGTTAATATTTTCTAATAAATGTTTAGCATTTCTATTTTCTCTAGTTCTGGCACCATTTTTCACCACTCCTTTCAGAAATCTTTGACTTTTTTTTCCCCCACTTAGTGTTTGACATACTCACTAAACAAGAAATTTCTGTTTTAATTCTGCTGGTTATTGCTTTTTGCTCTGTGGTCTTGCTGCCTAGATACTGGCAAGTTGTACTGGCCTCATCTTCTCCAGTCATACCTTTAAAAATGGAATTAATATATTGGTTAAATGATGGAAGAACAGCAATTAAAACATACAGTTCTCCAATCTGAGATTTTCAGTTATTTCTCAGCCAGTCAATGTATTTGGAACTAGGATTGACATCAGTTATCCTGAATTTTCCTCCTATTCCCTTTTATGCAGAAGAATTGCTCTCTGCTTCCTAAATGTTATCTGAAATGAACATTGTTTTAGAAAATGGTAGGGCCAGAAAATACAGAAAATAAGATAGTGTGCATTTTCTTATGGTGGATTTTGAATAAAATGGAGGTATTTAGTAGTCAAAATATTTGTTTATCAACACCCAGTGCAAAGAAAACCCCAAACCTCACCAAGGAAGTGACAGCCTCACATGTCTTTCAAAAACAGAACAGCTCTTAAAATTGGAGTTCAGCTAAGAGCTCTTATGGAGAAGTGGGAAGTAGGAGAGAAGTCAGTTTATTCTCTCATGATTGTGTGTTCGTTCTTCAGTCTAAATATTTTAGCAATTCTCATTATGAAGATAACAGGGAACGTGACTAAATGAAGAAGGTGCTGTTCTCACTGTCATTTTTCAGCTTGTAACTATTCATACAGTATAGTTACATGCCATACAGTTTTCTCTTACACTACTTGCTAAATGCAAGTAAAATGTAAAAAGAATAAAAGTTAGTTTACTCTCTATAAATATTTTTTACTTGAGCTGTATCTCAAGAAACAGTGCTATTTTCCTGGATTTCTTTTGTTTTGTTTTCTCTGTTCAGAACAGCAGCATCATTAGTTTTTTTGCTGATAACCCAAGCCAAAGTAGCTCTGATGTACTCTGTCTCTCTACCTCATGCTATTTGTAATCAGGATAAATCATATAGATTATCTTAGTATAATGGGAGCGTCAAATGAAATTATGCCTTTAAATCGTAGTCAGTACAAGATCTAAGTCTATAGAGGACTACGTAAAGAAACAGAGAAATTTTAAACAAATACTGGTTGGTTAATGTATTGGTATCCAAATGAAGCCAGGCAAAATGTTCTGTGGAAGATAATTAAGATAAACTTAGATGTTCTACTAAGATTTGTGTGTTAAAATATATTCAAATATGATCAAATTGTTGCACGTTTGCTATAGTTTTTCAGGTTTGTCTCAGCTAATGACCTTCCTAATGAAGTTATATCTAAGAGACAGGGAGTTTAGAGTTCAAGGTGGCTTGGTCTGAAGTAGAGGGGGAGATGTTTTCACAGTCTTTTCTGGTCTCCTGATCTCTTTTGGCTGAAGTGTATCCATGAAGAAATTAACACTTCTGCAGAATTTGAGCTTAGAGTTCTGGCAGTGGATATGCAACCAGTAGTTTTCCTATTGTTCCCTGAAATGTTTCTTCTCTGATGCCAGTGTAGGTCCCTTCTGTCTTTGCCCTATGCTTACCTGTAAGTTTAGTTGCCAAAATCTCAGTACTTCATCTCCATTTTCTGAAATTTTAGTTGCTTTTGACTGAAATGATTGAGCACCTTTTGAAATCTTATCCTTTCTGGACTTTTGTGTTTCTAGCCTCTTGTAGTTGTCCTTTTACCTCTTTATCCTTCTTCTTTTAGCATGTCACTTAGAGTATTTTTCTCCTTACTCCCTCTAGCATTTTTTGAGAAGTCCTCATAGCTTGATCCTTGATTCCTTTCCCTTCTCTGGATAATCTTTCTTCAATTTCTGTTTCTATACAGACAATGGCAAGATCTTCCACTTTTCCTAAGACTTACCCTCTTTGTCGAGAGTAAAGTCTCAGCCTTTTTTTCTGATACTTTGCAGGCTAATCTCTGGGTTAAAAAGTTCAAAATACTCCTTGTCTTTATCTTCAGTCATCCATCCATCTTTAGCTGCTATGGACAAAACCGTTGTTCGTGTTGTTTGGGCCTAGCTGCACCTTTGTTAGAGACTTTTTCACAGATCCTCATATCTTGGACACGTGAGTCTTGCAGTTATTTTTTATGCACAATTAATCATAAACACTGCCAATAAAAACCCCTCTTGTCTAAAGAGCTCCTTCGCCATGACACCTGTTAATTGCATAGTATAGTCCAGCTGTAGACAGGTTACGTTTTAACCATGTCTCTGCTGCGTTCTTTGTGGTCTCCTGTTTTCTGCTTAAGAATTGAAGCACTTTTGGGGTAGCTCTGGCTTTGCTGTGTATTTGTGTAGCACTTAACACAATGATATCCTGGACCATGAACAGCTGTTCTTGTTATTGTGGTGATAAAAATAATAGATAAGAGTAAGTAAATGTAATGCATGGAAGACTAGAGTTGGGGCAGGATATAAGGAGCCTCTAGTATATTCCACAAGCATNGCAGTGGAATACCCATTAAAACTATGAGTAACTTCACAAACAGTAGATGGATAATGGATAAATGATGCCTAAATGGAGGATACAACTGATATTAGCTGTTGCAGTGGTGATACTGACTTTATCAGTAGTGAGTGATCTGAACACTCTTCTCACACTATATGCTTTTAGCACAGAAGAAAATTGGACTGTGCGCCATCTCTTAGTCAGTATAAAATGAGAGATAAGATCAAGTCATGAGATTCTGAATAAGATCCAAATTTCAAACATCCCAAGAGTCAGTGAGCTTATGGTCCTATCATTTTAGGTTGAATACACCTTTGGATGTATGTTTCACAATCCAGATTGCATCCTGAGGACAATCTGAAGGTGATAGTAGTGGTTGGAGACAGGTTTGCAGCAGTATTTTTAAGAGGTTTCTGATATGGTAGCTAAATTGTTTGCAGATCTGTTAAGTACCTTCCAGGCAGTGTAATTTTGTTACTGGTAAACGCTGACCAAAGGTCCCGTGTTCATTTGTCAGAATTATGGCTGTTTCCATGTTACCAAAAAATAAAATATAACACTCTCTTAGATTTCCTTGCCCAGGGCCAGACACAATATTTCAGACACCTGATGTATTTGTCTTAAGGTAAATCAGATGAAGTAAACAAAACGGTAGATCAACTTCATAAATGCCGTGGTTAAGTGTTAGATTAATACTGCAAGGGTTACATGTCATGTTAAACAATTTCTATAAGGTAAACTTCTTATTTGTTGGTTTAGGATGCTTCTCACGTTATTCCAGCGGTTTGGGTAACAGCTTGCTTTCTGGTGAATTTTTGGAGCAAAATGATTATTTGAAAAGTACTACCAGCATTTAGGGAGAATGTATGTGTACATGAGCTGACAGATTTTAAAATGCAGTTGAAAATCTTAATCTTGCTCTTTGGCACTTCTACCCTGGTTAGTGCTGTAGGGACCACCTCTGGGTGAAAAAGTTGTGAGGCTGCTATTGCCTCAGCTTTTGACAAGACTGAGTGTACATAATCCTCTTACCTTGTAGGAAATAGCCTTTGTATATCTGGTATATAACCTGTAGCAACTTATGAAAAAGACTGGTCAGACTGAAATTGTTTCTGGTCACAAAAATTCTACAGTGAATTTTATGGAGATAATTCATATCTTGCAACAGGAAGACCTACCTTGGCATACCAGTGCCATGAGGAAGAGCAGTCAGTGATTTTAGGGTGGCTTGGAGCTAAAACGTACTTTCAAGTCTGCCTCAAGTTAAAAGCCAAAGCTGGTTTCGTAAACATGGGGATGACAGTGATATGTACACAAGAGAAATGGTACTGTGTCTTCGTTTCCACTGATGATAGTTCCAAATTCCTGAACAGTTGGCGACTTCTGCTAAAGTGGTCATTATTAATATATCTTTAAGGTAGTGATGCATCAAAGTTAATATCTGTAACTGAAGTAAGAATTTGCATGTCACGTGTTAATGTTCTTATTCAGTCTCTCAAGGTAGTTGTGGAAGAACTTCATATAGAATAGAATACAGACATATATAGAAAGCTTTCTTTGTAGCCAAAGGTTGGGTTGTGGTGTTTTTGGCAGGGTTTTTTTTTCTTTTTTTTCTTTTTTTTTTTTTTTTTAAGTTAAACAAGCCCCCTTCTATACATCATCTGTTTTAAGTGAGGCTCTGAATGTTATTGCTAACTGAGGGTTTTGGGCATGTTGCAGCTCACAAGATTCTATATGTAATTCCAAAATAAAAATAAAAAGGTCAGAGAAACTATAGTTTCACTAGTTGTCCACATCATTCAATGTATATGTTAAAAGCACAACAAAATAAAAAGTTTCTACTGCTTCCCAGAACATAATATCCAAAACATCTCACTTGCTCTTCAAATCGAGTGTTGTATGTCCTCTTCCAACAACACAGTATACACTACTAAATAGAAGTCAATTATTATCAAGCAGATCTCCTGTAATCCAAAGCATGTAGGAAGCCGATGCTTTAGTTGGCTGTGCTGCCTGTATTCTGCCCCCTGCATCCCTGAGAGAGCGCACGCGTGTGTGTGTGTGTGTGTCGTTAGGGGGCTGCTGTAAAGCACACTGCAAATAAAGATAATACCCCACCCGGTTCTATCTGAGTTTTCCTGACTCATGCAGGTGCCTTCCACATACTCCTGTAAAGTCTTTGATGTTTATCACTAGGATGTTTCTCTTAAATTTATGTTAGGTCAGACAGAGGTTGAAGTGCCCTGTCTGAAAACCTGGTTTACACACATCTGGCAGTTTGAAAGACTCGCATTGTCACGATGGTTTGCTCTTGCAGTGTTATGTGACAGGCCAGGTAAGACTGAAATGCGTACTTGTTTTGTCACTTGAATGTACTTCTGTGCACAATAGTTCTGAGTAGATGTGGTGTTCTTCCCATTTATTCCTGGGGCTATTTATATGTTTTGCTTCCTGGCAGTCAGGATATTATTCATGAGAGTTGTGAACAGGACTACAGGCAGAACCACTGCTTCAGTGCCTCTCATAAAACTGAGTAACTGATACGAGATTGTTTCAGACTTCCAACACCATAAATTCTGCAAAAGAATGTTTTCTGAGCTTAGAATGAATGAACGAGTGTTCTTGTATCTGGCTTAAATATCTAGTGGGATTTTATCTGAAGAGTACTGGGTAGTTCTGGGAACACACATTGAAATATCACTAAACCTGTATCATGGTGATTGAAGGAAATTTATGCCTCAAATCTCAAGAGCAGGCAGAAGGCCAGTGCTTAAGATGTGTACCAATATCTTCCAAAAGGTCATGACCAAAACTGTGTAAGATCTTGTGACTAAGGAATTAATGGAGGCCAGTGCTGCTCAAAAAAATGCCTGATTTACATTGACTACGTGTAGCAGAGTGGCTTAAATGAGAATATTATGTTGTGTTCGCTGGGGAAGGGAGCAGATGGCCTAATTCTTCATTCGACTGCTGTGGGTCCTAAAAAGGAATGAAGGTGACTGTGTGACAACTCTCATCACTCGGCAGTTGCAAAGTACTGAGCATAGGGCTGCCAAACTACTTGTCTGGGCGTACAACGCTGCATAGGACGCTGTGGGTCACTGTGAACTTTCTGTCCTTCCTGTGAAGGTTCAGGTATTGGTCTTTGCTAGAAGCAGCACCACAAATTAGGTGGTCAGTGGCCTGTGTTATCCTGTTTCTGTGGCAATGAGGGTCATGACGAAATATTAGTCAGTCAAGAAAGCCAAAAATTGTCACTGCTTTACAGGTCAAATTTTGGTATGCATCTGTTTTTGTTTGACTTCCTGAGCATCTGTGCAATTTGGAAGCTGGAATTTAGATGATGCAAGGCAGCAAGTTTTAATTTCTCATGTTTTTTGCTTCTTTTTAAAACCCAGAACAAGCATATTTCAAGTTTAGATTCCCTTTCCTAGGTTGTTTGCTGGGGACTGAATGGAACATTACTACATACCAGCACAGGAATTCACATTAAACAACATTCATTTTCAGACTCTTCACACAGAATTGTTTAGGCTGGAAAGGACTGCTTGAGACCACCTAGTCCAACCCCAAACTTACCCCATCATCCAAATGTTAAGCTATAAATAGGCTGATGTGGGCCAAATCTATTACCCGTCAGTGCTGCATGCTTTTTCTTTAGCCAGTCTTTACACCAGCCTTTTCAACAGGCACACAATAAAAGAAGCTATAGTTGTAATAATCACAAGAGTTTTTAGAAATTAGGGTTTTTTTTGAGGTGAGTCACACCCACTTGAGCAGTCTTTTAATTCATGTACTTAGATTTACTTAACAAAACCAAGATAGGCAGTGTCCCTGTGACAAGCAGTTAGTACAAAGCATTTTATACGATGAATTTGATGTTCACAAGGTCAGCTTTTCCTGCTAAATTGTGACAGTGTATCAGAGTTCACATGTGCAAAACCCCCTCTTATTTCAGTCCTGGGTTCTTTGCTTTGCCGGTGAGCCTCAGTCTCTTTCTGCTTTGTTAAATGCCTTCCTCTTATAATACTGGTCCAAGACATGCTTTAGGAGAATAATGTAATAACTTGGATATAAGTTTGATATTAATATTCAAGTTTCCAGCACCTGTTTATCTGTGCTGACTCCTTGTTTGTGGATTTGAAATTCTCAATGGCAGTCTTAGGATCTGCCCAGCTGAGTACATGCATCATTAATTCTTTTTCTGCAGCATGGTGATGTATTAGACACATCACTTTTAGTTTGTGTGCAGTCTTAGGTACAGTCTTTGGTCATCAGGTTAAGTACAGATCTTTGGAATTGAAGCCTTTTACTGGAGAGAATTTTTCAGTCTGCCATTTGCTGTAAACCTCTTTGTAGTAGCATTATCTTAATCCACATCACTGGTCAGCTACCTGACTGCTAACACAAAGGAGGACCTGGTAATACAAACGGCAGGAGAAGTCAGGGGCTGCTGCTTTTGGCCACGGTGTGGTCTAGTCAGCTTAGGCCAACTTAGAAACTACACCTGAGCAAAAACACTTGCAGCCAAACAAAAGGCTGCTTCTATGGAAATAAAGGCAAAAATACCTGAATGTGACTTAAGCACTAGAGTGCTCTCTCCCACTCCCTGACTAGATAATTTGTCACTGGTGAAAGATACAGGCTTTTGGTTTGAGCTATGTACTTCTTTCTCCAGTACCTTTCGGTAGGTAGACAGAGTTTATACAGTGTGCAGTACTTTCACCCTTGCATTTAGGCTAACTGGAACTATCTGCTGGAGATTTGCTGGTTTATTGCAGACAGTGCCTAGGATTGCAGACATGATTCCTGGTCAGCTGGGAAAGAATAAATTAGAGAATATTTGGTTTACATGTGAGGAGTGATCATTCACCAGTTGGACTGGCGACTCCAGTTGCAATGTTGTTAGCAGTCAGTATAGGCAATATAATTCTAATAAAGCACGTAAAGGAAAAAAGTCTGCATTGTAGTCAGGCAGCTTTTAGGATAGCACTACAGCTAATGTTCAAAGACTAACCACAGACTTTGTGTGCCGGCAGTTGATCACTTCCTGTGATAGTTTATATTTTAGTGTGTATTAAACACCACCAAAAGCAGTGGTTTCCACCACAAGAACACTGTGAACTCTCAGACTTTCTTACAGGCCATACAAAAGAAACAAATTTGGCATTTTCTCTTAATGGTGGTTCCAGGCACTGGTTGCCAAATGCTGACAATTTCCAGACCATGGTTTGGGAATCGGCGCTACAGAGAGGGATTGGCAAAACGTTAGAAAGATAGTGAGCCTAAGTCTGTACTATGGAAATAAGAAAACAAATACAGCCCTCAGGGCGTTTGACCTAGAGAGGGATTCTGTGTCGCTGAAGATCATAGGTGTTACTAGATGGCCAGATGCATCAGCCCCCAGCTGTTTTGCTGACCTGGGTGCTGCCCCTGTCTTGCGAATTTGACAGCTGTAAGACTATACTATATAATTAGCAACTTCCCTATATGCAAGTGAGCTGATCTGTTTCTCCAAGTCCAAGGAGGGCTCTGAAATACCCATTGCATTTGTTCTCTTTTGGAGTGAAGTTGAATCCTTTGGCAGAAACCCAGTGGAAGTATCAAAGATAGTCACCTCCTGCACTGCCATCGGTGAATGCTCCTGGGGGCTTTTTTTCCTGCAGGCCATGACTTCAAAATCTGATAGAAGCAGCTTTTTCTTCCCTCCTGTCCTGCCTACTTGTCTCTGAGCCTCTTCTAAGAAATGCCTGCTGCTTTGCAGGGTGGGTTGGCTTTGCACCTCAAACCTTCCTATGCCTAGTTACGTGCTCTCAAAAAGGTGGATGAGAAGGAGAGAGGGTGAGCAGAATTACATGTATGTTCATACCTACCCTTTTGTAGAGCTGGCCTCAGGCTAAGACAAAGGGCTTGGGAGGTTTGAGACCTCGTGGATACCTCCTGGATTCTTTTCCCACTGTGTCATTTCCTTTCAGCGGTGTCTGGTCCTTCAAGCTCACCTGGGTGTGTTCACAGGTAGCCAGACCTGTATTGTCAAAGAGAAATTAGACACTTAACCTTGGCAATAATTAACTCCCATAGTCTTGTTTGCTACCTCTTTGTCATGCATTTATTGTCCTTTGTTTGCTCACTTCTAAGGAAATTCTTTTTGGCATTTTATCAGTTTTTTATGAATCTGAGCAAGTGACGAATTAAACCGTGAGGCTCAGGTGCAGAGGAAGGGTTTCTTTCTTTCCTTGGCAATTCACCTGTATAAACATGTATCGGGGATGGGTGGAGCTCAGCGGCAGCGATAGCGGCATGGAACCATAATAAACAGGTTTCACGTAGTGTTTCTTGCTAAGAACCTGCTTGAGAAACCCCTAATCATGTCTTCCAGACCAATAACCTTGTCCTCAGCGGGGTGAGGAGGACTGGGTGAATTGCTCTGCTCTTTGTGTAATCTGTGCTGAGCCCTGCAAAAAGGTAACTGGAATCTCCCCTTGCCAATACTGACACATCAGGGCAAATAACCACAAGAACAATGAGTCTGGCTATTTAATTGTTGTGCTTCCTGACGGAAAATGGTGAAAGCCATCATCTTGAATGTGTGAATGCTCTCAATTACTTTAATCCTTATTAAAAAGAGTGTCTTTTTCAAGGTGACTTTTTAACTGGGGCCTCTTGCTTTGGATGTCTTTTCTGCGTACACACATACACACTGCTTTGCAAAACATTGGTGTCTACTAGCAAAGCGTTGCTTGTCAGCTAATAAAAAGGAGTAGTTCACAGCTGTTGAGGGATACTTAAGTGTATGGGAGTGAGGCTTGATCTTTGTGATTTAAAAAAAAAAATTATTTTTAAGTGGAATGTCATATATGTCTGACTCTTGTGTACACAAGGATACTTTTTTTGTCTGTTTTGCCTTGGGGACTATATTAGAAGCTAGACTTGGGTCTGTGTTGAAGCACTCCAAATTGACTTTCCTATAGAATCGAGTTCTCCTTATCTACTGCTGCATGTGCAGCAGTGAATTGCTTCTCTGTAATTTCCCATAAAAATGTTTCAAGAGAACTCAGATGTACTTAGGCTGTGGTTTCAAGGAGCAAAGTGAGCTGATGTACTAGTCCTTTCACCCAATGCTTTGCTCCTGTGACATACCTTGCTCTAGTTTCTGTGTTCACTGTACCCAGCAAAAAAAAAAAAAAAAA
>WAAD01037739.1:34658-50153 GCA_013389945.1 Fregata magnificens
TTTCCTGTGTGAACTTAGTGGACTTACTGAAACTGCAGTCCGGCAGTCCTATCCTGTTTTGAAATGCATATTACTCCAGATGATATCTTATTGATGTCTTGCATAATACTATTTTAATTTCATTATTGCTGACATTTTTCAGACACTGTCAGAGAATTTGAATTGACTTGTAGCAGTAACCTTCAAGGTGAATAAATCTACCTAAGTTATTCTACTGAAGAAAAGATAATATTGATGTGATTTTAGTCCTTCTAGTTATCTTTTTTTGTCTCTGTACTTGTCTTAGTATTACTTCATATTTGTGTCTCATTTCACATTAGGGTATACTGTTCATTTAGGTTTATGTTATGTTCCCCAACAAATGGGTTATTTTGCTTCTGAAATTCCTGAAATGAATCCTGAATGAAACTGAAGACTCACATTCTTGGTGTAGATTTGAGATGGTAGCAGGTGATCTGACTGGAACATATGTCAGTACAGTACATACAGTAGGATTGTTAAAATAATGGTCAGTGGACTAATTGAATCATTCCATGGTTTCTGTGATGTATTCTCCTTATTGACATTATCACAGGAGAAGTGATTTTGGAGCTTTAAAATGCTTTTCTTATTATAGAAGTCAGATTAATTTTTTTCAAAATTTTGTTTTCTTCCTTTATTCTCATCCTGTACACGTACAGAGGGAATGTTGTTCTTAGCAAGAATATGAGTGTGAGCTAACTGAAGGAAGGCTTGCCAGAAAGGCTTTTTGGTTTTGTACTAACTACACGAGTTGGTCTAATGAAACCAGAATTGCTGCTTTCTACAAACTTTTCTTGTTTAAATTATTGGTGAAAGGTGGACATTTTCTCTTATTCATGCATTTGATTTAACATGTTTAGAGGTGAATATAGCTTTTGATTCAGGGTTTAAAAATAAATCAAAAAAGCAAACCACCTCAAATTGCAAACTGAACTTTGAACTTAGAAACAGATTGACTTAGATGCTCGATTTATATATTTGAATGTGCAGTGCCCAGTTGATGCACATGGGATGCATAAAATGGAAATGTAGATTTGATAGTAATTGCAAATCCTATTGCTTTTTTCATTGCTTTCCACTCCCACATCAGCTCCTTCTGCATCAAGGTTAGATAAGCACATGGTGGGATGGTGAATGTAGGAGCTGCTTTTGCTGAGTCTTGCATGCCTCTTTGAGTAAATATAGAAACCAAAATTGCTTTTATCCAGATTAATTTTTAGAGACATCTATGAATAAGTAAATGGCAAATTATGTCGTTTAATTGAAATAGTAATTAGAAATACCTTAAGCCACCAGAAGCTGAGCTTTTTTGAGAGGATTGCCTTTATTACTATACCAGGTCCAGTTGAATCAGCTGTGCTGTGCATTTGTTCTGAGTAATTGTCTCTTGTAGAGGAAGGTCTATTAAGGTTAGAAATCAAATGCTTCTCTACTACACTAAATGAATTGCTGCTTTCTGCTTCCCAGAGGCACTGCTTCAAAACAAAACCAAACCAGCCCACAGGGAGTTAAAATATTTTTGTCCTAAGTCGTCATGTCTGGCCCAGGAGTGACCTCAACCTTCTCCTGCTCTGAATCATTGTTGAGATACCCACGTGCTCTAAATAGACTGAGGTAGTTTTCAGTGCCAGAAACTGTTTGTCTTTTCATGTGTTGTGGATGGCTAAATGAGTACAACCTTGACATTGTTAGAAAGGGCGCAGCTACACCCAGTTACTGTAGGTGTAGTAGCAGATTAACCACTCTAACTGCTTTCATGTGTGTAATTGTTCTAATCTTGATCAGGTGGCCATGTTGCTTTTCTCCTGTGGCACGTAGGCACAGCTTGACTGTGGTTTTAATCCTGAAGCTGTTTTTACAGTGGTAGGGGCAGACAAAAAAAAAATATTTCAAGGAGTTGAAGTATCGCATACAATGTTATGTTGAGAAGGTTAGGCTGCATTTACGTGAAAACCCCCAAACAATATATTTGAATTAAGGAAAGTTATTAAAGTGAATCTTAAAGAAATGTCTGAGAGCAGTGCTTTTCATACTTGCCTGAATTCTGTGAACTCAGATTAATGTAAGCCATGATGTAGTCAGTCTGACAAAACCAGCACACAGTTTCTAGCAGTAGTCAAATTAATACTTCAGAGGGAGAAGAGATGCTGGAAGCAAAGAAATTCTTTCCTGACTCTTGTATTCTTGCATTTATGATCAAAACCATAAGTTGCACAATTACAAAACTTACTGGTGAAAAAGCTGTTCACGCCTTCCCTTATTGTCACCCGTTAGGGTATGAATGAGAACTTGCTTTCTTTTAAAAGCAGAAAGGACAGCTGGTCTCTCCTCTGATACTTGTGAATTACAGTAATTCTAATTAGGCTGTTTCAACTTTGCAAAGTGTGTGTATTTTGGGTTTTACTACTTTGCTTTTCTGTTCTGGCAGCAAAGAAGAAGAACTTAAGAAAATCATTGGTACCATCTTAGTAGCTTCCAGCTTTTTGTTTTCTTCTACAAGTTTGTGATACTCTGGCTTAAGTTTCATTGTCACTGAAAGGGAAGAACAGTTACTTGAACAGCTTTGTTTTCTTTAGATAGCTTTCCGGAGCTTATGGTTTCTTGTAATGGGGCTGTCCTCTACTCTCCCTCACTTAGTACTTTCACTCACTTCATGACCTCAATCCAAAACATATCCAGGACCTCTAAGATGCAGTCTAGCCAGCAGTGCCAAGGTCTAGTGAAGGAATATATTGTAGTATAACATGAATGTATTAACTGAGTAGCTCTGTACTCTATTAAGTATGGTAATAAAACTATACTTATATCATGCTTGTAGTTTAGAAGAATAAACAAGAAGCCTTCAATTTAGAAAAGAACACTGAGATCAAATACAGTAGCAGTTGCCTTTGGAGCTGCATCCATACGCTGCCTCTGTCATGTGGAACAGCTACCTTATTATGCTCTTCTGCTTTATATAGGTCCATGTAATTTTTTTTATCCTTGTGATGTCTGAGCATTAAATGATGTTAATGTCAGTAAGCTATTAAATGCTCTTACTAATACCTGTTTCATGTGACTTATTCTCTTCCATATGTCATGCACAAAAATGTGTTTTCCAGTTGTTTTTTTTTTTTTTTCCCCAATAGACATAATCTATTTGGAAGTAATCTAATACACTGTTTGTATTAGCTGATGTCTAGGAGATACTCCTTGTATGTATTTAAGTGTAAGACATTCCTTAGCCTGAAACTGTAGAAGAAATTTCCACAAGAGCTGTAACCATACTGTGGCTCTCATGTCTCACGTCCCTGTCACTTCTGCAATAAAATGGACAGTAAGGAATGATCAGAGAGAAGTGGAAACACATCAGGATAGAAGGTATCACTGTGTAGGCACGTGCTTTTGCTCAGCAGGGCCCGAGAGACCACAGTGCTGGCCAGTCAAACAGCTGCGGTACAGTGCTGGTGCAGTAGCTCCTAACGCTCTCTGACAGAGTCCGGTGGCATAATATATTTGCAATGTGGAGTGGGTATTTCTGGGAAGGGAATGTGCATTAAAGTGCAGTAATGTGGATTATATAAGAAGTTTTCATCAAGTCTTCCGTAACCAAATCAGACATGGCATTCAGTGTCAGAGATAGTAAAGAGAAAAGCTTTATGTGTATTAGTAAAAGATCTGGCTTTATCTTGTGCTTTTTGAAAGGTAATCATTGTGATTAACATTTAAGAAAATTGTACTGTACGTTTAGTCTGTTAAATAAGAGAGCACTGGGACCAGAGGGGCTGGAGCAGGCCGATAGGTGAAATTCTGTCTGTTTTGTGTCTCAAATAGCAGATCTCTTTAATGCAGTCCATGTGTTCAGCCTTGCTTGCCTTAAGGTGGTAGTTTTCGTACTGGGGGAGGTAATCATTTGCAAATAACTATTATTTTGCAATTCAGTACTAAGATGTATGCGTAGAGTTAGCTAGAAAGGACTCCCTGCCTTTACACAGGGAATAGAAACCTCTATGCAATTTTGGGGGTTACTACCTGGTTCCATTTCAGTGCTCTTATTCACTCAATGACACAAACACACTCTTTGTATATATAGTGCATGAATGCAAATGTAAACAGGACCTAGAGCAGGTGTTTGCGTTACAGAGGGGAATGTTACAACAATATTTATAGGTTATTCATTTATTATTGAAGTTATTTGAAGTTGTTGCATAAGAACAGAAGTTGAAGTAGAAAACAACAAAGTCCGGTTTTATCTAGAGGATTGGTCTCAGCCCTGCTGCAAACCTGCACAATTAAATAGATGTTCATAGGAGGAATTATTTCTTCCTCACCTATTAATTTTTAGCTTATTTGGAGTCTGATTCTGCCCTTTCCATAGTGCCTCATTCAAGTGTTAAAACTAACTGTGGGTACTCTCTATAAGCTTGTGTGTAACGGAACTATTGAGCATGCAAAATACTCCTTGGGGTCGTGGAATTGGGTCCTTTGGTGTTGTAAAAGGGGATTCATACAGATCACAGACTTCTGCCTGTAAATGTTAGCAACGGATGAGCATGGCTAGCCAGTAAATGGATTTGATGTCTTTGCTTGTCCTGTACTAACTGTCCTGTATGGAAATATATGGGTGGATGGCACTTTGGTTTGTTCTTTGTTGTTTCTAACGCTGCTTCAGCTTGTTTAGTGAATGTACGTGCCAGAATGAGCCTCTTCAGCTGGAAGGATGATGATCATAATGTGGGAAATAGATGCGTAAAATTTTAACTGCTATGTATATGTACAACATGGATAGGAACTTTGTTAGAAACACTTAATGCTAGTCTTTCTCAACTAACAACATTGATTCCTTTTTTTTCTTTTTTTTCCCTCCTTTTGTTTCTGGGAAGGGATGTGCTTAAAGTATTGGTTTGGTCAGAAAATTGACTAAAATTTATATTAGTTTATGTATCATGTTGAAAATCAGATATGCTCACTTTACTTACAGAAATAAGTTTTCTTGTAGATTGGTTCAGGAGGACATGCACAACTTTAAGAAAACAATAAAGCCAGATTCTGTTCTCTTTCATGAATTAATGTTTAAATTTCAGGTGAAAAATTGTTTCATTACTGCTGTGATGTCAGAGACACAACTCCATGTAGAATTTACAGCCTGGTAGTATTTAGAAAGGCCACCTGACCGCATGGATTTGTAAACTGAGTATGTTAGGCAGGAATCACCAAGGGAAAAAAGCTATGGAGCCTCCTCATGTCACTTATCCATTTGGCTTTCCGGTAGAAACAGTAGTTTTAAGATACAACTAGGTTCAAGAGGGGAAGAATTAGCCATCTTTCCCAAGAAGTAGCTTTTAAATTCCAAGAAGCACACCGACTTTACTTAAAGATGCGAAGAGAGGATTTATTATAATTTTATACATTTAATATAATTGCCCAGTATAAAATTACCTAATTACTAAAATTACCTAAAAAAAAACCCCCTAAAAAAAGGGGTTGTTTGGAAAGCTGATTAGCAGTGCAGCATGTAATTTTATTAAAACCCTGTTCCTATGTGCTCTGATTTCCATGACACCATTCTTTAGGGACAGCACATTTGTTATAGGAGGCTGAATTGTTTCCTTTCGCAAAGCCTCACAGGCTCTGAATCTCCCACTGGCTGCTGTCCAGAAAGAAAGATTTGTGGGTTCTGCCCAATGTCTGCAAATGTGTGATGATATTTATATCCATTGAGTTGTTTTCACTGTAGCTAGATCTGGTAAAACACTTGTGGCTTTACCACAAGTAAAAGACTTGTAAAGACTGAGAACTTTGAAATCAAATTCTGTGCTCGAAGACATGTTCGGATTTCCATCGCATCCCTGGTTACTGGGTGGGAAGGAGGATCATCCTAGTTGTACATTAGCCCTCTCAGAGTGGGGGGAAAGTCAGTAAAACTTCAGTTTTTGAAAGCATAGCGCTGTTTAAGAACGCACAAAAAGCAGAATATTGGCAAGTTAAGGGCTAAACTGAGACTTCAAAGGTGATTCACAATACTTTTTATTGGTAGAGTTCTTAAAACCCAGTTAATTCTACACAGCTGTACAGTTGTGTTGAGTCAAAAGCACAGATGTGACTTCTAAAAGGAAAAGCTGCCTTTTTCTTCTTCTGTTTTTCTAAACTGTTGACAACAAAGAGAAGGACAGACACTTCACTTCCATGTGCCATTTCATGTCTTCTTTCTCTTTTTCCTCTTCAAGAAGCTTCCACTAAGAAGGAAAACCAATACGGCCAGTGACAAAACCTCCTTGTTTTGAGAAGCATTTCCAAGCATGAAAACAATACCAATGTAATGCTTTTGTAGACCAATTTTTGCTTAAATTGACAATGATTCACTTGATCTTCATCTGAAATGTCTTCAAGCTATTTACCAGTTCCTCCAGATATGGTTTAATAAAACGGTGTTCTCAGATATTTCCATATGGTGTTCCATTTTTTAAAAAGGGCGTAAAGTTTTGGGTCCAGAAAGAAAGGATGGTGATGGCTTCTGGAAACCTGTTTGCCACCTGTGAGCTTTAAAATCTACAGTCTAATCGGTAGATTAGGGTACTGTGCAGGTTTGGCCCTGTTCCTGGCTTTGCTCTATGTTTTCTATATAGTCTTAAGTAATGGCAGTAGTCAGTCTACTTGCAAGTTTCCTAATCTCTGAAACAAGACTTACTGCTACCTTAAAATGAAATTGGGAGATACTTATTGAAGTCAATAAAGACTAGCTTAGAGATCCTTAGAAAGATGTTTGTACATGGAAATAATTTTCCTTGAATATGCATTCTCTTCTAACTTATGCTTTTCAAATGGCTTTGTGGCATTAGATCTAGAAAAAATTTGTATTGGATGAAACATACATAGCATAAAAACTTTTGGCTTAGTTCTGTACATGTGACTGTAACTGGCTGAATATCCAAGTACCAGTGAAAGGATGTGGTAAATTTTCCTTGGAGCTGGCAAAAGTTCCTGTGTTTGGCACTTTTAAAACCAGACTAGGTTGGTATACTGGAAAATATACTGCAGAGAAGACAGTGCTTTATTGGTAGGAAAATAGGCTGGGTATTCCTATAGGCCTCTCTGTGTACAGCTAATGAAGTTGTAACTGATAGTTATTTTAATTTGCCTTTGTTTTCCCGGTTTTGCTGGATGTGGCCTACAGCATGACTGGAGCCCTCAGTCTCATGCTAGTGAAAATGGCCATCAACATTTCCTTGTTTAGTTTCTCTTGTTAAGAGCAAGGTGAAACTTCAAGGGTGCAGCTAAGAAAATATTGATTTTTAAAAAATTTTTTTTTTTTTCCTTCCAGATGAAAACTTGCAGGCATTTGCCCAGCAGGGCGGAGTAGAAAAGTTATCTTGATTGTGTAACTCCAGTCTTTGGCTCCGCAGCCCTGAGAACACTTGAGCAATAGATGACTGCCGTTTGCCGTTGGCTAGATAATGTTGTTGTTTCTAGGCTGTGGACTGTAGACTGACTTTCACACAAGCCAATGGCGCAGGTCTTTCCCACACTTGCAACATCACTGGTTTTCCAGCACTACGACACGTCTTGTGTACAGAAGTTAAATTTCAACTGAAAGGCCTTCTGCTCACGTCAGCCATCAGCTGGGCCAAGCTGTGCTCGTTACCCAAGTCAGCGGCGGCTGTCGGCGCGAGTGCGCAGTGTACAACAAAATTGTTTTGAAATACTACACCACGGGCTTACGGCTGTTACTTTCTTTTAGCTGTAGATTCGTATCCTGCTCCTCTCCAGCTTGAGTTTCTGGGATGTCCTCCTGCAGCAGGTGTGGCTGAGGTGGCATCTAGCAGCTAGAGGAACTGGGAGCCTGACCTAGTCTGCAGGAAGGATTTCAGTGGGCTTGAGTCAGATGCATGAAAACGATCAGGCATGTGGGTGCAGATGGACATAATTGTGCTTAACTCAGGGTGATATCTGGAATACGTGGATGTTTGTGCTTTAAGACCCTCGGTCTGAGAGTTTGCTTAGGGGCCTGCTCCAGAGGTCTGCGTGTACACACGTGGTGTTCGCAGTGAGGTGTTTGGAGCCTGTTGTTTTGTTTGACTCTGAAGCTAGAGAGGTTTTTTCTTCATTTGCAATCCCTCACCCTTAGAAATGGCAGACACAAGTCTTGAGGCTTTGATGATGTAGAAATTTATTTAATCCAATTAAATCTCCTAGGAAGTTTATCCTGTGGTTAAAGCTACTTTCTTTTGCTGGATAGCGTGACATTAAGTGCTTTGGAAGGAGCAGAATTTAAGGTCTGATCTGTTCACCACTGAAGTTTTCTGTTGTGCTGGCCTAGGAAAACATTTCCAATACAATAGCTGAGATTTTAAGTCTCGGTCTAGTTTTGTATTTTTGAGGGATTTATGGAAGAATAAATGTTCAAAAAAGTGTTTCTACTTTTGTCAAACTCATGTAATACAGGATCAGTTCATATTACTAATATTTGTTTTGACCTGTGAGGAAGCAGACAAGTAAAATGAACAGTAGAATAGTGCACAACTATTTTCTTGACATAACTTGGTGGTATTTGGAGTTGTTGGGAGACTGTAGGTCTCACTGCCATCTGTGCTGTACCAGAAACAAAGGTGAAGCTGACTGAACACCTTCATTATTATTTGAAGTAGCATGAATTAAAATTGAGTTAAGCAGGGTGAATTTATAATACACGTGCCTGTGTAGGTATGGTTACAAAGGGCTAGCAGATAAAGGAAAAAGTATTATGACTTGATGTTTTCAGACTGAGGCAGGGGCAGAGCTGTGCCCCCACGAAGGGTGGTCTGGATCTGTTTTACTTCTCTTCTGCCATGGTCGTAGTGCTGTCTCATGAAGTCCCAGCTCTCCAACCTTACTGCATGTAAATAATGCCTTTTGGGTAGTGATTGCATTATGTCAAGTTTTGTATGCCCATCCTGCCAAGGGATCAGAAAGTTCACTGGTCGTTTTTTACCTGTAGCTTTGGAAAATATCCTGGTGTCACAGAAGGCAATAATGCTGCTCTTTGATGTTTATACTAGCTGCCTTTCCTTTTTAATAATCAGAGCAGGAGGAAATGTGTTGAATTAGCTGCATGACAGAAGCAGAGGAATTCATTAAAGAAAGTAAAATGAACTCTACTCAAGTTTCAGGCTTCTGGGTTGGAGTCACAAAGCAGTAATCATCTTCTAGTTGTTTTTAATGATTTCTTTTGCGGCACCTTCCTTGTCCATGAAACTGATATTTACTGTTAGTGTGGGTGAGTCTGAGAAAATGAGCAATGTCACTGAGGCTTTGAGCAGTGTAAACATTAACCAGTACCTTTCTGTTGTAGTCTCTGATATGTTTGTCAAGACCAAAGGGGAGAGGGCGGATGAATCAGGATGTTACTTCAGGACTGTGCCGTCTTCACCTGTAGTTTGCCATTTCAAATACAGCCCAGCTGGGTAGCGACTGGAATACTTTACCAAGTGATGGCAGTTTTGTATCGTAGGTGATACAAGTGAGTAAAGGCTTGACTTCATGCAAGGCTTTAGAGAGACTCCATGAGTCTTAGAGCAACATTAAGCGGTGGGCCCCTTCTTTTATCCGATTAAAAGTTAGAGCAGGACATTGAATCTGTGTCTACAGACCGTGGCATCACACACAGACAGTCTATCTCATCTATGGCTGATTTACCTGCCAGCTTGGCACACCCTTTTTCTGTCAAACTTTGCATGCACTGCACAGCACATACATACACATTAGCCCCTGATGTCTTTGTTCCCCCCAAGAAATAATGCTCCTTTGCATCTATTTCCCCATAACTCTGAAGGAATCCTGAGAAGGGAAGGATTCCAAACCTACACCATTCACTTAACTACTTAGGTGAGTTGAATCTGAGCCCTACCCTCCCCGTATTTTGGTCCCTATCTACACAGGGCTAGTAATGTTTTATGACTATATAGGAATGGATGGTTGATTACTTAAGCTGGGTGGCATTTATGTAGTTCTTCTTTAACCCAGCATGTGTGTACCTAAGGCTGATGAATAACAGCTTGAAAAGGCAGATGTGCAAAAATGTGAACATGTATTAGCTGGGCATATCAAACATGCATTTGAGCCATGGATTCACTAGGATGACTGATGGGACTGCAGACCCTTATTACTGCTGCATAGTGTGGTGTCTGTAGTCTAGGTCACTGATGTGGAAATAGTACACTATATATTAAAGTCTGTGTGTCTACACAACGTTCTGTGTTTTTGTTTCTCATCTGGAAATAATGACACTTTGTTATGTAGATCCACCTCTGATTTTATTGAATTAAGCAAGTACCAAAGCCATAGTACAGTAGGATGTAGCAGCTGAGCCTTAGGGCTGAGTTGTCCCATATCAGCTTTTTTGGCTTTGCTATATTTATCCTGGCATCCATCTCTGTAAGAACTTCAGTCACTCAAGGAATGCCTTAAATCTGATGTTCATTATCTTCTTTATCTTACTGCAGATTAAGTTTCTACATGCAAGTCTGTATTAAGCTAAAGAATTGGACAAATGATGTCTTACCCAAGAGTAGCTTGGAAATCTGTAAATAGAGGGGTCTACAAGCAGAGGAGGACTTGTGTTACTGATGGCTGAAGAGTGTGTTTCTGTTAATTCCAGAAGCAACTGCCAGAAGGATTTTAAAATCAGATTTTTTTTTTCCATTATTGAAAATGAAAAAAGCCTAAGGAGAACCCATCCAGGAATCAGGTGGTGCAAATGAGATCAGGCAAATTCATGAACATATGCCATAAAGAGATTCTAAAGGGAATAGCAAGAGGTATGCCTTCTAACATCCTTAATTTAATGACTGTAGTTGCTAAGGAAGTTCAAGAGGAATAGCTCAGCCACTTTCTAAAGTATAATGGGCTCTCCTGTTGCCACTATCGGGGACAGGGTGCTGGATTAGATAAACCATTGATCTGACCCAACTGTGAAGAGAGACTACATCCATAGCCACTGCATGCAGCAGACAAAATTACATTGGAGCTATCTGCATAATTGTTCACTGAAGGTCTTTTGGAGCAGGATAGGCATGTTGAGTGTGATGTCAATATATTCATCTGGGGTTGTACAGTGCAGGATGTACAGCACAATCTTAATGTACGAATAGAGTTTATGAGCGCTAATGTAATGCAAATGATAACGGTGGTCTATAGATGTAGATACTGGTCTGTAAGGGCCAGTGTGGCAGGAGCAGGGCCTACTGCAGGCATAGGGCACAATTCTTGACACCTGAGAGAGAACAGTGAAGAGTCTGATTTTAATCCGTTAGAGCATTGTTTTGAAAGAAGTCCTAGATCCTGCTCAGAGTGGTATTCTGTGCCACAATTAATTTTTGTAATTGACATCTATATATAAGCTGGTGCTTGGGCAAGAAGAGTACTGTACTGACTGTATTACAGAGTCAGGATTCATTTTTGCATAGTCTTCAGCACTAAGAATTTTCCCTGTTTATTTTTTTTGCTCTGCAGAGGCCAAAGATGAACAGAAGGGCATAAAGAGTCTGGATTTCAGCTTAAGTCATAGTTTGTCTAGGAGAACATTTTCTTTTTGAAGTGAGAGTTGTGAGTTTGAATCCACCTAATATAGGCAGATGCTTGTTATCAGCTTCTGGGACAGACATCTGCCTTTTGGGCCGTGCACATGGATCGGTACCCACTGCTGGATTGGGATTATTTGACAAAGATCTATAGGGGTTTAGCAGCTGAACATTAATCTATAAACCACTCTCTCTCATTCGGCATACTGTTCTTGTGTTAGATTTGATCACAGTGTTGTTGCTACATTTGTGTATTCTACAAGCAGTTATTAAAAAATTGTAATTGAATCATAATTGTGTTACGAGACAGCTATGGATATTAACTTGAAGTATTGCTACATAGGTGATCTGTTCCAAAGTTTTCCTGAAGGCACCAGTGATTCTGCAGATTTGACAGTTCTGATAGCGGTTGGTTTTAACAGTTCCTGTAGCTGTACCAGAAAAATGCCTTATATTCGATACCAGTCACCTCCTAGCAATCAATAGGCCTTCCTTGCTGTTGGTGTTGAACTCCAGCAATATCTTAAGCATAAAGAGTGTTACAATTTACATGAACTAGATGCTAAAAAAGTTTTCTTTTTCAAAATGGAAAGATCTAGGAGCAACTATCAATATTTTTTCATTAGTGCCCCCTCAGAAAATGTGATTAAAAAACCACAAGGAAAACATTTCAACTGCTACTAAATATTTCTTCTCCCTATTAGCTTCCAAAATTCCAGTCAAGCTTTTTTATAATTGATATAATTTGCTGTTAAGAAGGGTATGTCAACATGTCCAGTATAGCATTGTAGAGAGAGAATGCTTATGTGGTCTATGCATTATGTTTTAAATCCTGTTTTTCTAGAACCATAAACTCAAAACCTGTCAGGGTTGACTTAACCCTCCGTCCTTCCATAGTAGATCTGAGTTGTCCGGTGCTCTGAACATCTGCTGGTCTTCCTCCACTGTTTATTTTTCTTCAGTGCTTTTCTTCACCTTGATACTCCATTACCATGAGGTTGTTTTTGTTTGTTTGTTTGGTTTGTTTTTTTAAAAAAAGCCATCTGGTAAACTTCACTCAGGCAAAGAGAATGCATTTTGGTTTTGGGCAGTTTTCTCTGAGGTAAGTATAAATGATGACATAAATCCCCTCCAAAGTACAATTCATTGTAGAAGAGTAAATAATTTCTCTGTTGATAATGGCATCTTTTTACATGCTTACTGTCTAATCCTATGGTTTGACTTGTTATTTAAAGAAGCTATGCGGTTACTTCTTTAAATCTTTACTTAATCTCTTCAGTCATTAAAACTGACTTTTTTCCCTCTTTTGGAACTTTTTCCTAACTAGTTGTCACTAACTTTTTCAGAACTGACTGGGACTGGGTGTGCTGTCTGTTTTAAAGCAGCTTCCTTTGTGCTACCGTCAGTCTGAAGTGCTGGCATTGCTGGGTATCAGGTTATGAGTTTGCCAAATAGCCCAGGAGAGAGAGAATGGGGCTGGGACAGTGTTTGGAAGAGCAGTCTCCACATAAACGTTGGTATGTAGGACAACCCCATCATGGTGGGACAGTAGATCTTGGAATACAATTTTGGAGAATCCTGAATGGTTTAAAGGCAGCTTTTATGAAGAAGTATGAAGCCAAGGCTCAGACTAGTTGCTATGATGAAAGTATTTTAGTTTTTCATAGAAATTGTTACTCGCTAAGTTGGTGTTATTGTTAAGTTGCTCAATTTTCCTTACTTATATTGCCCTTGCTATAAAAATTATGGCTTTTGGCTTTTGTGATGAACAGTTGGGTAACATGTATGCTGTTGAAAAGCAGCTTTCTTCCAACCCCAGGTGTTGCTACACTTCAGTGACATTAGAGAACTTATGTTTACACACAGGAGTCATCCTATAACATCCAGGTGTTAAAAATTATAAATTGTCTACTTATTTTGCACACTTTTTTGAGGTTGTAATTCCATAATGTCTTTAAGTGGACAGCATTACTGGAAAAATCAGTGCCATCCTCTCTACAAGCTGCTCATGTTCTTTCTGCCTCTCTCTGCCTTCAAGGGAACAGAATACAGATTAAAATGGGAATCTTCCATTTGGCACCAGTGTCACATTATGCTCATGTAAAATGTTAGTGGAAACCCAGCCTACAGGAAGCTTATGGAACCAGGTCTGTATAGTTTCCTATTTTGGGATGAAAGACCTGTAGAAATTAAGACATCAGTATAACAGCTCTTGGCATGCTGTCTGTTTTAATCCAAAGCCATTTCCTTAACTACTATATGAGCAACTTCAGATATTAAAATACTTTTTTTAAAGTGCTTTCTCTCCAGCTGGTGACAATGATTACCCTGGACTTCAGTAAGGTTTGGAAGAACCACAGATAATATGAGTGGTTCGTTAAAGTTGAGAAATACCCATCCTTAATTTTTGCACATGTGCCTTAAGGGAAGAACAAGCCCCACAGAATAGGGTAGACAGCAGAGAACAGTTCAGTGACCTTCCTTTACCCTTCTTTCACTGAGCACCGTGTCATGTATATATTGGCAAGATATTCAACAGCTTGGTCTTGTTGGGGTTTTGTTTTTGGCTTTAGTTGTTTAGGGTTTATTTTCTTTTTTTTTTTTTCCTGTTCTTCAGAACCTTATCAAGTTTTATGATAATTGTGCTGTACTCCTACTTTGCCCACTGGTTAAAAATTGTATACCAGCTAAGTCTGATAACTTCAGAAAAGCTATATGTGCTGTAACAAATTGAGTTCTGTAGTATTCCATGATAAATTTTGTTATTTATTTTAAAAGATATTTTGGCTCATGGTTGACCAATCAGTCATGAAATCTTCTAATCTTGTCCAATGAGATTTGGAGAAATTATTTTTGTAAATAGGAAAAAACGTCGTGCAAATGTAAACACTGTTTTTCCTTTATTGAATTCAGGTAAATATATTATCGCTCAGGACATTAGCAATATATTTTTCATCTCTCCTTTAGAATCAATAGCTTCAAAGGAAAAACCGCTGCTTTTGAAATATGTGACCCTAACAGATCGATTTCATGATCAGTACATTTATGGTATGTCTGCAATACTGCTGCAGGCATAGGTGCAGCATGCATAGGCATACGTGAACCAGTAACCCACGTAAGTATCCAGTGTTCCCAGTAAGCCTGAGCAGTGTGCCCTCCAGCCTCTGCCACTCTCACACTTCTCTGCTGTTCTTGGAATAAAGCTAGCACCAGCGTGCCTGCTAGTGTTGCAGTATGATTGCAGTGAAGATACAGCTTTAGAATTTGTTTAATGATGTATCCCTGTGTTTGTTATTCCTTGTTTTTTGTTTGGGAAGTTCGTTTCTAAAAAGGACTTGGGGGGAAATGAAAGCAAGTTAGGGTCTTCTAGGTCAGGCCTAGATAGGTTTCGACCAGCTTTGCCAGGGCTTCTAGTTGTCTGCTATTGCTAGACTGGCATAGGTTAAGAATATGTATTGTTAAAATGTGAACATATTTTAAGCACCTAGAAATATGGCATGTCCTCTGAAAGGCTTCATCATTGATATGTATCATCAGATGGATGAAAGAGGTCTCCTGTTGATTCAAGACTGTACACTGCTATGCTGAAACAAAAGAAAGCATAGCTGAGCAAACCACAGTAATTTTACCTTAACGCATCCTTGCCTTTGCTGATTTTTCATTAAAGGATAGTCAAGTGTGTATTTGTACATTACATTTCTGTGTCAATTTAACCATTCTGCTGTGCTAGCAACTTTTCTTTATTATAACATCTAGAATTCTTCAGTACACATTTACTGTGATGATTTTAAATGTGTGGTTATATACTGAAAAGCGATCACAAAAAATCTTGATCTCCCATACACATGACCTTCTGTGTCAAATATGAGTAGTCAGCAAGTCTGAAAATGCCCTTTTTTTTCTGCTGGTATTACAAGCTCCCCCTGGGATCCTGAGAAAC
>WAAD01037739.1:50191-99490 GCA_013389945.1 Fregata magnificens
GTGTATCCCTGAAAACCGGGGAAGTGGAGGGGGACCATAAACAAAATCCTAACTTTGGTCTGTAAATGTTTATTCCACAGTTGTTGCAAATAATGTCTAAGATTAAAATGTTAAAGAGATTATAGAAAAAAATGTTTTTCTTTCTTTTATTAATCTTATAGATTTAGTCAGATTAGTATTTTTGCCTGGGAACTTAGACAGTGTTCCCACATAAGTTTTGGTTTGTGAAAGGAAAGCTGCTGAACTCACAAGATTATTTGTTTAAATCCTTTATTTCAAAATAATAAGCTACTAAGCAAATCCTTAAAAATAAATAAATAAATATTATTTCAATATTCATTCACTGATGCTGAAAAGAGAGTACAATCCATCTTGCCTTTTTGTAGCTGCTTTGATGCTATTTGAGTAAACAGGAGTTAGGGTTTGCTTTTGTTGTTCAACCATGGCTGAAGTGTGATTTGAAGTTGCTCAGTGAATTGGTATATCGAATTAAAAATATCTGATGGTGCTGTTTCACACTATTGCCATATGCTAAATGAGTGTTCTTCTTTGAAATAAAAGGAATGTTGTACATAGCCAGTCCTGAACCCTTTTTAACTTGAAGTTCAGAATGAAAGCATTCCAGGTTGTTAAGGAAAAGCAAGTCTGCCATTACCATATGGTTTCCTTTAAAAGTATTTGTGCTTGAAAAGTCTGCATTGTGTTAAATTTGAAACAACGTAAATGCTGTAGTATTTGGCTCTTTTTCAGCAGGATAACCTTTGAAACATAGTTCCGTAATGTAGAAAACCTGCTGTTAAGCATTGTCGTTCATCTATAAATAAAGTTTTATAAAAGAGCTTTCACTTTCCACAGCTGTTATTAAAACAAATTTAAGGCTGGCAACAATGCCCCAGCTTGTGTCCTGCAGGTAGTTGTTTACCAATCCCTCTGTTGAGCCTACTGTGCTAAGACAAAAATTTTTATTTCCCCCCAGATAATAACCTTATACAATGTCAGATTAAGACTTTAGGATCAGATCTACCCAGAAAAAGAGATCAGAGCTGTAAATTTCATGTGCCTTTCATGGCTCCAAAGTTGATATTCATAGAAGGGTGAATTACCAGTGGGGAAGGTGAAGTCACTGGTTGTCCTAAGGGCTGAAATCTCTGCTTTCTTTATCCCAAACAGAATGACAGAGCCAGAGGCGTTGCAAACTTTCCCTTTCTTATACAAGCTTGCTTTTATCTCCTTCTGAAACTGTGACCAGTTCTGTAGGAGGGAAAGGTTTAGTCTTCAGTTTTGTTTGCTCCTTTGCCTGTTGAAAGCCGCTAACAAGAGCAGCGGTTGGTGCCAATTGCAATGTTTTGTTTTGTTTTTCCGTGATCCCAAAAAACGTCTAGTACAAACTGGACCATGACCACCCACTCGTTTCACATGAGCCACGGATCACTTGCCAGATGGCAAAGACTAAGGAACATAAGATTTACTACAGCAGATCCGCCTGTCTGTCTTCTGCATTCTGTTTAGCTTAGAATAAGGCACGACCTCCTCTCCTGCCTTACTCACCCTGTCCTTGCAGTGGAGTGGTGAGTGGGGAAATACTCCCATGATGACTGTAGCAACTGTTTGTATTCTGAGGTATGAGATTTTGTTGTCCTTATCTGAGTTTGCATAAATATGGTGTTGGTTTTGGTTACAGTTAATCAGCCCTTTTCCTAAAGGAACGTTGCATTATAATTTTGTCCTAAGCTGAGTTCTAGCAAATAAAAATCCCCAAGAACCCCCCCAAAAACCTTTGCAGGCCTCAAGTGAAGAGAAATATTTCTGTTGCTGTATAAAAACTCTGTTGCAAAAGGTGGTTTTGAGTAATGCACCTTGACAGTTTGCCACACAAATATCGCTTTATTAGTGATAATGTACAAAGGTGAACTGGCTAGAAATACATACAAATTCATTGAAGTACAGCTGTCCTCTCTGCTTCTGTCCAAGCTGAATGAAATGCCTAAAGTCAGGCTGAAATCTAAGTTAAAATGGCAACTTTAATATGCTGGATAAGATCTTTTCAGTAGACTACAGTGCTGATCCAGGAAGACTCACACTTTGAATTCAGTCAGCCTTGACACATGGTCCAAGTCTATGCTTTAGGTCTTTATAAAACATGCTCTCTGGCAAGAGACTATTTTTGCTTTATGTCTAGAAAACGTAGAGAAGCAGAGTTAACACAAAACTGGTGCACTATAAACTTTATACATTTCAAACACCCAAATTTTTGCAGTTCAGATTTGTAGAGAAGAGTTGAGTATGTGTTTCTAATCTCCTTATACTTGCCAAAAATATAGAAAAAAGAAAAAAAGGGAAATTTTGAAATTATTCCAAAGAATTGTATTTTCTACTATTTTGTTTTAACTATTATGAATGAATGATTTTATTTTGTTGGGAGAATGAAAGGAGAGAGCAGTGTGTGTGATAAGCTCACGCTGACCTGAGATTTGTACCCAGAGGCTCCCTGCAAAGAATAGTGCATCCTTTTTCCTTACCTATATTGCAAGTTCATAATTTGTAACACTCTGGGGATACCTGTGTCTCAGTGATCATGTAGAGTATTATGGACTTGAAAGCAAAGCTTCGAAACGCTCCACAGAGGAGGAAGTGGAGTGTGTGGCACATTTACGTGGTGAGTTTTTGCTAGTCTCACTTACCTTAGAAACAGGCCATTTGATAATTATAGTTGCTGTATGAATCTCATCTTCACTTCTAAATAGAAGGAACTTGAGTGATGTCCCCTGGAGCTGTTTAAAACACAGATAAAAATCGGAACATCTTTGCCTGATAGGAATAGTTACAGTAAAAATTGCCTTGAGAGTAATTGTTGAGAGTAACATTGCAGTTGATAAACCTGGAACTGGTGTTGAATCCAGCCAAGCTTGGAAGCAATCCTCTGCATTGAGAGGGAAGGAACCCCCAGTGAAAGGTGAAATCAGCCTTTTGGCTGGCTGTTTCTTCTTGTACGTGTTGCCTTTGTTAAGATCATCTGTCTAGATCCAAAACTGGCTTTCATTTGTGTCTGGGAGGATTGCATGATATTAAAGAGAAGATGCAAGGCATGCAGGACACCTTGCAACTTCTTCTATGGGTCTTGTGTGTGTTTGTAGAAAATAAGTCTAGAAGGGACCACAGGGAGTCGTATCACCCTGCTCTCCCGAATACAGGACATAAGTCATGTATGTGTGTACTTGGATACAAACACTAACAGGGAGAAGAGATGGGATTGCGCTTTACTGAATTTAAGGTCATCTTGGAAGAAGAGAAATTGCCCACTGTGATTTGATGTGAGCAGCTGGCAAGGGAAGGAGGAGCCAATAAAGTAGTGCAGAATTCATCCTTCTAGATCCTCAGTACTGATCGAAATCATTTAGTAATTTGAGGTGATGAAAACTGCCAGGAGCTCTTACATTATAAATTCAGCCTTCCTTAAAGTCTCTAAGGAGACTCCTTCATCAAGGTCAGCTGTTAAAGAGAAGGATATAGGCCCAGTTTAAGTAAAATCATCACCTCTGGTTTCTTACTGATTTTCTCCCACTGGTAGATGGCTCAATAAAGTCATGAGCACTGAGTATCCCTTTCTTTAGGAGTGACCTAAATGGTTTTAAACTAAAAGAGGGTAGATTTAGACTGGATATAAGGAAGAAATTTTTCACAATGAGCATGGTGAAGTGCTGGAACAGGTTGCCCAGAGAGGCAGTGGAGGCCCCATCCCTAGAAACATTCAAGGTCTGGTTGGATGGGGCTCTGAGCAACTTGCTCTCGTTAAAGATGTGAAAAGGACCTGGGGGTGTTCGTTGACAGCCAGCTGAACATGAGCTGGCAGTGTGCCCAGGTGGCCAAGAAGGCCAATAGGATCCTGGCTTGTATTAGGAATAGTGTGACCAGCAGGAGTAGGGAAGTGATCGTGCCCCTGTACTCGGCACTGGTGAGGCCGCACCTCGAGTACTGTGTTCAGTTTTGGGCCCCTCTGTACAAGAAGGACACTGAGGTGCTGGAGCGTGTCCAGAGAAGGGCAACAAAGCTGGTGAGGGGTCTAGAAAACAAGTCTTATGAAGAGTGGCTGAGACAACTGGGGTTGTTTAGTTTGGAGAAGAGGAGGCTGAGGGGAGAGCTTATCGCTACCTGAAAGGAGGTTGTAGTGAAGCAGGTGTTGGACTCTTCTCCCAAGAAACTAGCGACAGGACGAGAGGAAATGGCCTCAAGTTGCCCCAGGGGAGGTTTAGATTGGACGTCAGGAAGAACTTCTTTAGCGAAAGAGTGGTTAAGCATTGGAACAGGCTGCCCAGAGAGGTGGTTGGAGTCATCAACCCTGGAGGTGTTGATCAGTGTTATGGATGGTAGGCTGCATACTCCAAAACACATTGATACACCCAATCTACTTTTGAGCCTGAGTTTCTCCACGTTTTGTGAGCTACAAAGAGGGAGACCGCAAAGCCTGTAGAAGATACTATTTTAAATCTGTTCAAGATGATGATCGTTGGCCATTTCAAATGTAATTTTAAAGAGATTTGCTGAATAAACGGGACTACTGTGACTCAGTTTAGCTAATTTGAAGGATGCAAGGAGGAAGCAAAGAAAGAGAGGGTGAGGAAAACATTTTGTTTTCCTAAGTTTAAATCAGGAGTGTAATCCTATCAGTGACTGTTCACTTCACTCGGCCAAAACATAGTAAACTATACTCCTCTGGTTATTGCCAGGTGATAGCTGCCCAGAAATTACTGTCATCTGGTTGTTCTTTCATATTCATATGAAATATGTTGGACATCTCAGGCCTTACTAGCTTGGCAAAAGTTACAAATGCCATCATTTATTCAGCACTTGAAGATTTAATGTTTACAGGCAAGGAACTCGGCCAGAGGTAGTTTAGCAGCTCTGTGATAAGATAGCATGGAAAAGATAATTTTGCCCTGTCCCCGCTGTAATTAACCTCTGTGGTGAAGCTCTCATTGTCTAAGGTTGTAACAATGGCAGCATTTGGAAACAATACATTGCCTTAAAAGCTGGAAGGAATTCCATATATAAAGTATATATGTGTGTATACATATCTAAATGTTTTTTAACATTAACATACATATTACAAATCAGATAAATATACAACAGGTAACATGAGGGGAATTTTAAGCAAGAGCTCTCACCAATGCAAACATATTATTGTAGCAACGGAAACGTTTTTTAATTGAGGGACAGCAAATACTTTTTAGCTGTATTTACTTGTGCCTAAGTGTGTTGCTTGTTTCATCCATCTTTTCACAGTAGAGTAGCTGAATGCCAGCCCTCAAAACTATTGAGTTTGCCTGTTTCTCTTCCCTTTAAATAACACAATGCTCCATAGCACCTTTGCTGTTTAAACCACAGAAACTAACTGTAAAATCTACCACCATTTCAGTGCCAGGCCTCTCTTAGAGCATTAATGCTTACAATACTGCCATGTGATTTGCATGGATAAGCACTAGAATGATGACTAGCATCCTTGTTTTCTGATTTTGGCTAAGTCTGTGCTTTAATTACCTTGAGGGTCCAGAAGGCACAGGAGTCAGGTACCAGCACCTTCCCTAGCTGCTTGCGTTTCTTCTCAGCTGGGCAATGGAGGCTGCTGCAACGTATCTCTTTATTGTAGCAAAAGTAAATCTGTCTCATTTACTGCATTTACATGCTGTTTTTCTCCATACCATGTTAGTATCAGCAGTGTCTCACAGGTAGATGTGGGTTTGCTTTGCTTCTGCTTTGAACCCTGACAAGATGCATTGTGTGTTAGCTTGGTCTTGACATTGCACTAACGTGTTTTCCATTCTGCTTGGACCACAGGCACAGCAAGATTGTATTTGCCTTCAAAAGGTCGTACAGCAGCTGTACCCTGTAGATCTGTCAGACTGAATGTAGCATCAGAGACAAATAGTCATTGTCTATCTGTCTACTGCTCTTATCACAATGTTGAGAGAGAGATAGCAAAGCACCCCAGTACTGTCAGCCTGTGGAAAGCCCCGACTTTCTGAATGCTACAATCCTTGCTTTACAGAAGCTTTACTTAGAGCAGTTTTCTCGCAGCTTTTAAACCTCTTCATGTTGATTAATCATTTTCATGTCCTGGCTCATTCAATCTTAAGGAAATAGCTTCAGGTCCTGGCCACATTGCACTATAGATCAGGCAAGCTGGATAATAAATAGGCTTGTTGTTGATGTGTAGAGGAATGGAAGCACTGCCAGAAGCGTCTAAGCATGCTGGGCTGAGATGTTGGCAGACTGTTGCCAGGGGCTGCTGTGGATCAGCCGTGTATTCAAAACAGGATGTTAATTGAAAAGCCTTTTTATATGTATTATGAAATATTTGTTTGTTTTCGCATTTTTCAGGCCCTGCAAGATGTACTCATTAATAGGTTACTCCATTTATTCTTTCTTTAATGAAAGGTGCATAATGTATAAGTTACATAGCTACACCACCTCAGGCTGTGATTTTTGTCAGAATTCACAAATTAAGTAAGGTTGAGTCTGGTCAGTAAATGGATGGCAACCCTGCAAAGGGTGGGTGTGTGGCAGTTTGGTTAGAGGCGTTCTTCCCTCTGAGTCAGGTCTGAGCCCGTGTCCTGGAGTAAAAGATTACTGCTGGAAAGGGTATGTGATCAATGAGATGCAAACCCATGGTTTCAACAGCTTGTGCTCACCAAAGCACTCCGTGTTTTTTGCGTGGAGTTCTAGGTGTTCCAGGTAAATTCTGAAAGAGCATCTCTGTTTTCTTCCTAAAATAGTCTTCAAAGTCAACTTGGCTGAAGGATTTTTGCTTTCCCCTTCATATGTATTGCGCTGTATTGTAGTTTGACAGCTCATTCTTACTCGCAGCAATGCATACAGTTCAGTGGTATAAATAATTTCTTGACAGTGTACAGCAGTTGATACAGCATAATGCAATTTGTCGGTATTTGAGAAATTATACAATAGATGTGATACAGTCTTTGGATATTTTTTAATGCATTGGACATTAACATTTCTGCTACTCCATCTTCATTAAGATCTCTTAGTATATATAGAAAAAAATGAGTAAACTAATGGGTAAGAAATCTTAAGAGAAGCTTTTCTTCTGGACTTAAAAGCTGGTAGTTCCAGCATGGCCAAATCAAAGGGGAGACGGGGGAATCGTGATTTTTCTTCCCAATGTGGCTGTGTTACGGATTATTTTACTGGACTTAGAAATGGACAGTTGGATTGGATTTCCTTTTGTCTTGCTTCTGGTGGTCTTTTAACACTCAGTTGAAATGAGGACTGTGTCAAAAATGCCTTTGCTCTTATCTTATAAGAGTCTGTCGTGTGTAACTTCTGTCACTATTAAATGCAAGATAATTAACATTTTAAATCACTGGAGGGGCAGTCCGGCCACGATACAGCTCTGACATGTCATCTGCTTGACCTCTCTTTTTACGCACTGTCCAGGTGTGTTTCCTTTCAAAACTGAAGTCGCAAGTGTGATTAAAAACAGGTCAGAGAACAAATTAATCAAATCATAGGATGTGGCCTTGGTAGTACATCTTGTTTTATCAATAGATGATCTGGCTTCAGGGGAAAAGTATCTAATTATCTGCCTTGTTGAAAGGGACAAGAATTATATGAACAGGGCACTGCAAGGAATAACATGCCTTATGGGAATTTCTATGGGAAAATACTTTAGGGGGGAAAACCCCCAAATTCATCATGTTAGAATGCAACAAGACAGGCTGGAAGAAATGCTAGTTGGCTTCCATCTATTGCACAGACAAGGAAATTAGCTTACTGTAAAAACTAAAACATCTGCATAAATTCTTAATGTAACAACTGCATATGCATGTGCAGCAAAGGATAACAATTCAGGAGCAGAAAAAATATTGAGTTTGTACAGGATGACCTTCCATTTTAGTACAGAAAACAGAACTCTGAAACCAGATCTAGTAAAAACACCTTTTTTTAAAATTGATTTTTATGCATGCATGTGCTTTTTTTGCAGGTTTATTTAATATTGATTACAAAGGAAAGACAGGCCAAGATCTGTATGAGGATCTAGCTCTGCTACAGATTTTCTTTGCCTGTCTTTTAATCACTTTTGCTATTCTGCTTCAAAATATAGGGCTAATAATACTTAGCACATATAAATTATGTGATACAGATGGAGGTCAAAGTCGATGGGTACATATAAATGCCTCGAGATCTGGTTAAAATCTCCTTGCCATGCAAATTAGATATAGAATTTCATTTTGAAATGAAAAGCGGTAATTAATGTTGCCTGTCTGATCACTGGGCTCAGCAATGAGACAAATCTACTAGAAATCAAGGAAGCAAGAGGCAAAAATACTGCTGGGCTCATCGAACTCGGCCAACAAGTCCTTGCCCCCCTTTCCCACCACAGCAGAGAGAGCGCAGCTGTGTGGGGTTCCCTGCAGCAGGTGTGATGCTCTTTCATTGGGGGAGCTGCTGGAGCGCTGCCCTGAGAAGCACCGGCGGTGGGGCGCAGAGCTGTTGTCTTGAGAACTAATCTCTGTACTTGACCAAGGTGGAAAACAAAAATTGCTAGGAGGCTTCATTTGAAAGAGCGTGAAGCTGCCATGCATGTACCGCTTGGCAAAAAGGCTTTGTACGCCTGTCTAATGTGTAACAGGCAATAGGATATCAAAGGGCTGAAGACCCTGAAGGAACGACTGAATGTTTATTCTAAATGGCAGTGGGCAGCTGCCAAACTTTGCAAGGTGGAACAGGCTTTTAGTAGTGCTCTAAATAAAGAGTAGACCAAATACCTCTGTTTAATACAAAGAGTGGTTAACCATGCTGTCTTGTCTTGTGATCCCCCTGGTCTTGTGAGCTAAGCAAGTTTAGTCCAGTACTCTTTCAATGAGAGGCCACCCGTGGCTCTCTTGGCCTGTTAATATGAGGAAACCTTTGTAGGACAGGGTAGGGGATGGAACAGACTGTTGCATGGATGTTCGTTTTGTGGAGTTGGGGTTTCCTTCTCTTAGAAGAGCTTTTTCTGTCCTATAGTTTGGGTAACATTTAGAACGGTATTTCTCATGAATTACAATCGTTAAAAATCTGAAGGCATTTTTGAAGTGAGTGGATCATCTTTCAGCGAGCCACTCTTCTGCCCCCAGCTCCCCTCTGCAGTTTTATTGGGGCGTCCTATTCTCGATGAGCAACGTAAAGACACCATATGACATAACTGCGCTAGCTGCGGTCCTGTGAGAAGGTGTTGCGCATGGCCTGAGATGAGAGGGTGGCACTTGTCATTGCCATCCTGAAAATAAGTGGTGGGTGCCGCCAGCTGGCATGGACTACAGCAGCAAGGTTGGGATGTCCACCTTATTGTCACTGGCTTTTTGTAAAAGGACTTGTCAAATTTGCTAAATCCTCAGCTGTGCTACTGCTAGAACTGAACGTGTCAGAGGAGTTAACTTTTCAATACCACTTGTTTTATTTTCTCTTTCCCCCATTCAGACAGTGAATGTAGACTGGTGAATTTCAATGTTTCTTTTAACCTGTTCTTTTTTAAAAATTGTTTTGATGCTGTAATCCAGCAGTGTTTGGGATCACGATTTTCAGACTAAAAGGCTTTTAGACATTTTTTCCTGTGTGAATTGTAGCAGATTCATGAAAATACTTTGCTTTATGAGGTTTTGTAGGTTGGGTTTTTTTGTTGTTGTTGGTTTTGTTGTTTGTTTTTTTTTAACCCACCAGACTTTTTCCCTTGCACCAGGCTCCCCTTCTCACCCCCGACCTCCTTCATCTTGGTGATAAGCATCTTTTGGTTAACACACATGAGAAGTCAACAAGAGAAAAAGATTGTAATATATTAGTGGTTTATAGTTAATAACCAGGTTTTTTTTCTCCAATAAGGAAGTATCCCCCTTTTTTATTAGGATTTTTTTTTTTTTTAAAATTGAGAAGATTTGCATTAAAATATCTAGTCTATCCATAAAAGCAACAGCAGGTGGCAGAATAACTTCACTGGAAGTTGTTTTCTTGGTATGCTCAACTTTTTTCAATGGACGTAGAGAGAAAAACGGATGCATCTATGTGAGATGTGACCAATTGCTACTCTAGATAGCTGCCTTAACAGAGAATGTAACAGGCAATTCCCAAACACATGCTACAAGGTTTTCTTCAGTTTTTAATGTGATTGTTTGCTTTTCATTTCTGTAGAATAGTTAAATGCTTATTAAGAAGGTTTCTGAAGAGTTTGTACATGGTGCCTTAGTGTTGCAGAACAGGCACGTGTTAGTCACCAGATGAAGTGTAGCAAATGGTATTTTTGGAGGAAGTGTATCTATGTAAATACTACATACATATAATCCTTTCCTTTTAGAGAGCATTTATGTAAACATATTGCCATGAAATGTATTGTTCTACAGAGCAGTTTTGCTGTCATCTTTGAAGAAATAATCTCCCTGGGAAATTACTAGTAAATCATGACTAGGATTCTTCAACAATCAAAGACTAAAGACTGTATGAAAGATGTAACTTGCGGGTTGGGGAATGGGGAGGGTGCAGCTGTGAATTGCATTTGATGTCTCATGGTCTGTTTGCCCACTCCTTGGCTTTCCCCTCTGCATCTCCCTGGGAAAAGCTATAGCGTTCAAAATCATGAACACCTCCAAACAATACCATTTAAAATAAATAAGACAAATAGCCTGTTAGGTAGTGGCTTCCTTCACCTTTCTCAAAAAATGTGATAGTTTGAGGTATACATTGGGCTATGGCCAGTTGTTCAGTCATGGCTGGCTGATCTAAAATTTTGAGAACTACCAGGAGCAGAAACAAGGATGTAATGTAATGGTATTTTCCCTCATTGTAGCAATGGAAAAGAGCCTAACGTAAGGGCAATTAAAATTTTTGTTCTTCTTTAAAGGTCTGAGGTCATAGTAGTGGTGGGATATTGTGCCGTTAGTTTTGGTCCTGATGTGACCTTTTTTATCCTGTAATTCTGCAAACATTGCACACACACAGTAACACAGCATGGCTGCTGAAAGGAGTCATCCCATCCTTCCTCCATCCAGACTGGGAAACTGCATCAATTCTTTCATCCAGTTTGGTTTGTGACCACACAAACATTTTCCTGCATGGAATGGGCAGCACTTCAGGGATGAGAATGAGAGGTAGGAGAGGGCAGGATAGCTGCTTCTTGTTTCAGTGTTGTCTTACACCATTTAAAAAATATGTGAAACTAGTCTCATAGTGATTGTTCTGTGTAGAAAAGATACTAGAAATCACAAAGATTAGAGTTGTGCCATTTTTTTTCCATAATGGATACCCATAAAGATGTCCCCAAGGGAACACAGGAACAGTAGTTGTGCCAATAGTGTGTGTTCTTGTTTTTGAAACGTGTCTAAAATGGTTTTACGGAAAAATTACTTCCTATTCAGGTTGCATTTTGTATTATCTGCAGTGGCTGGAAATGGCCTACATACACAAACGGCAAAACCTCAAAGGTTAATACAGCTATCTCAAACTTACACAAATGATCTTTATAATACAGTGCATGTATTTAAATGTAAAATGTTCACAGGTAATAATACACTATACAAATCGACATTCTGAAGAAGGAAAACAGTTAATTCCCAGATACCTGGGATCTGATATCTGGGCCTGCATGGTGTCACATTGTACATTTGGTATGTCAGATGGTGAGTTTGTGGAGTTCTAGCAAGGCCTGAGAACAGGGGAGTTGCAGATGGGTGTTTTATGCCAATGCATATGAGGGAATTTTATTTTGTGCTGTGAAAACAGTAATGGTACAGAGACTAAGCATGCAGATGGGCAAAAATATGGTGTCTGTGTAGAGTGAGAAGAGGAACTTGGGTGTGTTTGTGTGTGTTGTGATGCAGCTGTTTTACAGTGGATTTTCTTAGGAGTTCATCCACTTGAATGTGAGCTATGCCAGAAGTCCTAGGTGTGTTCTGGGCAATCCTGTTGATGTATTTCTCTTTAACCTGCCACTTCAGGATCTTTTTGATCCCCTCATTCCTGGCAATGCCACATCTCTGTTATTTGAAAATAGCTGTGGGGTCAGGATAAGTATTTGTGTAAGGTTTTTTTCATTGAGGACTTATTTAACACAATCATATTGTTTGTCTAAGTGGCCCTTATCCCCTTTCTCTTTTTTCTTCCCAGTAGATTCTTTGTTTACTTGCTTTAGACATGCTTCAGGAATTTGTTTGGTTTTATGTCTTTGTTTATTTGCTTTTCCAATTCCATCATAGCTCTCTAGATTTCATTCTTATATATTGACTGCTGTAGTTTATTTTCCTCTCCATCAGCTGTATTAGTCTGAATGTTCATTTTCTAAGGTCTACTTATATATTGAAAATCATGTTTAAGTCTTTCACTTTATTTATTATTACGGCTGTCTGTGTTTTCTGAGATGTAGGCCTTCTGTAAAAACTACAGGCTTTTAAATTTACTTTTGAGCTGAAATGCTTTGAACTTCATTTCTCTTTTCTGAATTTAACATCATTAGGCTAGCTTCTGAAGTTTTCAAACTGTGGGCACTAGTGTCAGATAGTTATGCACTTGTGATATTTCCCGGATATGCCAGGTATCTCTAAAATGCTCGGTGCTGACCCTTGATTACAGTTTGTAAATGAAGCAATTAAAAATAATACTCTTAATAGACTTAATTATCTTTAGTAGTAGTAGGATTAGTCTCAACTTTGTATGCTCAGTGTCCTTTTCCTCAAGTGTGGAAGAGAAATAACAGTTCTACTTGTAACCTCATTATATTCTAATGACTTAGGTCATTACATTCTCTGCTGTTTTTTCAGTATCACATTACTTTGATCTACCTGAAACCTAGTTCCTCCTCTCTGACCAGATACTGATTTTTTGTTCAATAACCTTTTTTTAGCATATCTAGTTTGCCTAAATCCTGTTCTGTTGCTACATGCTCTAGTTTGACACCATTTCCTTTAAGCTCTTAATATTGGTGTGGTACATTTATATTTAAAATACTTGCTTGCTTGAAAATTCAACTTAAATAACCTTGTTTCTGTGATCTCAACCTGTACATATTCCAGTTCAGCTATAATTTCTTCTTCCCCTTGAAGTACTAATTTTTATGACCGTGCAATTCGGTAGTGCAATAGCCAGGCTAGTTGCAATGTACACTTAGAAGAACATGCAGTCTCTGCCTCATACAGCATTTTGTCTTCTAATAACCCTTTTGCATTGCAATATTAAGTAGAATGCTATGAATACTGCCAAAATTTTGCCATTAACATCTGATTGAATTCTTTGGCCTCAACTCAGGAAAGCACTTAAACATATTTTAATTAGTGTTTTAAGTATATACTTAAAATTGAGTACATGCTTAAGTGCTGCCTTGAGTAGCAATAGTTTTTCAGATTGTTCTTTGGTTTTGTCTCTCTTCCTTCTGTTGTTTTGTTTTCCACAAATATGTGTGAATGCTGTACTATTAACTCTTTCTGGGCCTGACATTTTTTACCATCTCCAGTGAACTGAGAAAATATTTTAAAGTTTGTTATTATACGCTTTCTTTACAGTCTTCTGATGCTTTCGGTGAACATCATAACCTCCTTTTTCAAAACTGAAAGGCTGTCTTGATGTTTCTAAAGGGAGGTAGCCTTCGTCTGGTTATTGTTTACAGTTATATGCAAATAATTTACTGACTTACAAGTTGTAATTAAACCAGTGTTAAAAGAATGCTTCCAATCCTGGTTGTGTGTTCTGAAATATCTTGCCTTTGTTTCAATAACGTTTCTGAAAGTAGGTGTACTCAGAAGAATGATTGATAGGAAACGAAGTCCCTAAGGGGCAAAATGACAGAGGCAGCAACTATGCATGCCAAACTCTGATGTTCAACTGGGAGGAGGAGAAGGAAAGGAAGACAAATACACCCCTTTTGGAATATAGTTCTTGGAGCATTTACTACTATTCCCTGATCAATGGTTATCCTGGCAGTGTTTAACTTAAACTTGGTTTGATCCAAAGATACATAAATACATGTGAAAATTAGAATAATTTTCTAGTTTTGCCTATCAGCTTATTCCAGTATCTTCAGTGTCCAGTCTGAGGCAGGTGAAATGCAGTTGGGAGCAGAGATGTGCAAAATTTCTGCAGGGATGTGATTTATGTGGGGTTTCCCCAACATGTCCTCTTTTTCTGACTTGAAACCTCTTAACTCTGAGGGGAAGAGAGAAATTGGGACATGCAGGATGTCTTAGCTGCCTAACTTCCAAATAAATAGACACTGCATATGCCAGACTTTGTAGTGCGTGCCCAATGTCCTAGACATGTCGTATTTGCTGTTTATATGCTGTATAGCACATATTAATACTTTTTGACTATTAAGGATGATTTGTAGGTCCATTGTCTGCCTCTGGTGATATTGCTTCCTCTCCGTTCAGCCCTATACCCACTGCTTTCCTTGCACAGCTGAAAGTGTTAAGATAGACCTGTGCTACCATAATTTCAAGGTATCTATAGGGTATTTCCATGGTATTAATACCCTCTTTATTACCCATTTGGGTTATATGAATTGCCTCTCAGTGTTCCTTTAGTTGCAGTAATAACGACCAAAAAAAGGTGAATCAGAACCCGCCTATGTTTGTGAAACACTGATGTAGACTGTAACAGTATATATAAGCCTGCTTGTTTCTTTGCCAGTCTGCAGTTGCTTTGTTAAAGCTGTTTGACACTGAGCATTGTCACATTGCCTGTAATAGAGAATTATTTCAGAGATTACTCAGCTACAAAAGTTCCATGTAAGCTATCATTAGCTTTGAGTGATGGATATACCAAATCATAAAAGCGCAGAAGTCATTCCTTAATCAGAGCCATCATTCTTTCTTTCATTTCATTATGTGAAAACACTACTCAAAAAGTTCTTTTTGAAGGTTTAAATAAGAGTATACTGTGTTCTGCCGGGTCTTTTCGGTAAATCAATGTGTTCCTCTCTAGAAGTACTTCCTTTCCTGCATAGCCACATAGTCCCAAATTTGATGCTGTTAGACAACAGCCTGAACAAGTTGGGTCAGTCTGGCTCTGAACTCTTTCCTCTGAAAACTCTCTTTCTTTGAATTTTAAAGCGATCAGCTAAAATGCCTTCCTTAAGCATATTTTCGGCTTTCTAACAGGCTGTTGTGTACTTTGCTATTTTCTTTATAGAAAAGAGAAGGTAATGCAAACCTGGGCTTTGTGCTTTATAAAACTCAGGTATTTTAGATCAGTGGGCGCTTTGTAAAAACCTTTTGTTTCAATCCCTACTGCTCTGGATTTGATTTGAGTTCCATGTTCAAATAAAATTAGAATGCTTAGTGGAAAGCCTAGCCAGGGCTAAGAGGTTTTGCTTTGTACTATGCTGAAACAAATGCTTCAGGTTGTTTTGGAAAAGAGTAGTTATGTGTGCAGTTCCTCCAAACTCTATAACACTTTAGGCTTTGCTCTGCTACAGCTTTTTTGGGTCATGTGCTTCTGTCTTCTGCCTTGCATTCTGGGAGACAGATAAGAGTCTCCTTTCATCTTGTGAGGCATTTTGGGGAAAGGGGGTGTGTGTGTGTTGATGTTAGGAAATGATGTACTCATAGCTCTTTAAATTCCCTGCAAAATTCCCCATTGGTATCAGACAGTGTATCGCTGCAGTTGTTGTTGCTTTTAATCGTTCTTCAGTTCTTCAGATTTGCTGCCTTTTTATTGCCATTTATAGAGACCTGTCAGATATTGATGCCATTTAATGCTGGCAAGGTCTCCCAAACTCCTGTCTCAGTTTTCTGGTCTGTAAAATGCATGGAATAATTCCTGTCTATCTTTTTTGAGATTCAGGATCTGAGTGGTTGTAGTGTTTTGAGAACATCTTCTGAAAAATATCATACAAGGGCACTTTTTCATCGTGTTTTCATCATGTTCATTTCTTTTGTTTTGAGAAGCTGTCATATATATGTCTGTGTGTGTGTCTCAGATAGAAAGATATGCATGAGTATATAAATTACATTTAATTATTACCATTGTGCATTACTCAAGGTTATTAGAATGTTAATATTATTGAGTACTTATCAGTCTGAAGGTATTTCTCTTTCAATTAATACTTTCTCCATTTTTTGCACAGGCAGTTTTAGATGCAAGCAGAGAGAGCAGTTGTCCAGAAGGCAGAGCGGCAGGGGTAGCAAAACACTTCCAGTAAAGGACAAACATAACTCTTCTGCATCCTTCTGCCTATGTCTGAATGTCATGCCCCTGGCTTGAGAGGGAAGATGGAAGGAACAGTTGTGCTAGCATGGAGCTGAGTTGCATTGCCCATCTCCAGCCTAAACTGTCATGCTGCAAGGCAGGTTTTTTGAGTTCTGGCTTGGCCTGGGACAGGGGAGGTGGGAAGGGAGTGAGCTGAAGTAGCATGCCTGGACAAGTCTTCTGGTATGATCCAGATCTGGGGCAAAGAGCACTGAGCCCATACATACTATGTGTGCATGTGTATGTATAAAATTATGGTCGTAGACTTCAAAATTGAACTGTGTTGTGGCTAGACTTCTTGGTAAATTGATGGGTCTGTTTGCACTACAAATCTATCATTAGTTAACTTTTTCCGACTTTGTGTTACAAATCCTAAATATTTTATTATGAGTCTCACAGTAGTGGTTGATTGAGGATGTTCATGTGCTCCTGCTAGTGGAGTTATTTCAGTGTTATAGTAGCTTAATAAAAAACTTTAATCTCCAAGATTGGAGAGAATCTGAATGCTTATGACACAAACCAGAAAGCAAATAAGAATATAGTCCTATCTAATGTCTTTTTAACTCTTTCTTTATATCCTCAAAGTGCTATGAGTTCTAAGGAGAACAAAGAATGGACATTGTTTGGCCTTGCTCATTTGCCTAAAACATCTTTCTGGTTTTCTGGTCCCCAAAAGATAATGCTGCACACTGGCAAGGTAGCATTGGCAACTATCTGTATCTAGATTATCTTTTAATTACCTGAATCTGATGACATCCCCACAGAACATCAGAAAAAGCTTGTAACCTAGTAATATCTGTGGAATTTGTGCTACTGTGACCTCTTTGGGTTCTGGTGAGTAGACAGACTTGAACCATGGTTCTGGTTTTGGCTGGGAGAGAGTTAATTTTCTTCATAGTAGCTAGTATGGGGCTATGGTTTGGATTTGTGCTAAAACCAGTGTTGCTAATGCGGAGATGCTTTAGTTGTTGCTAAGTAGTGCTTACACTAGTCAAGGACTTTCAGCTTACCATGCTCTGCCATGTGCACAAGAAGCAGGGAGTGGACACAGCTGGGACAGCTGACGCCAACTGACCAAAGGGATANTAAACTTCATATCCAGCCTTTTCCCAAAGTGAGGAGTGTTTAGATCTGTGGGTTTGCAGTAGGTTTCCATTTGTTCTTGAGGCTGGCTCTTGCTGTTTGTAATCAGAATAGAAACTGTGACAAAACGATGGTGGATCTTTCTGGTAGTGGTCATTGCAGATATACTTAATGGTTTGTACTGCCAAGAGACTTGCGCGGTGAGAACAACTCTTTCTATTTATGGCCTCGTTCCTTGAAGTGTAATGAAACTTGAAGCACTTTCTTTGCCTCCAAAGCAGCAGTTTTCAGGGCTCCGTGCCCTATCATGATCTAGATATGCTAATTGTGTTGCTCCCATTTATATTTGCTGTTGGTGTTCAAAACAGTTTGTATTCCTGCAGGAAGTTTTGTATTCTTTATTTGTGAATCATACCTTCTCCCTAGTTATTTGTGCCTCTTCCCCTTTCTATTTGAAACTCCAGTGCAGGGTGAGCTCTTGGTGAAGCCATTGCAGGCAACAGTTCCCTCAGTAACAATTCCTTTCTTCCTCGGAAGTCTAAAGAGCCGTCGAGATGGAGTTTGGACTGAAATCTAGGTAATCTCTGATGTTTGCTCCAGCCTGTTAAAAAGGTCAGCTTTTACATCTGAGATGGAGTTTCTTATTTCAGCACTCACCTGCTCGTGTGTGTGTGTGCGCGCGCCTGTCTGTCTGTCTTTCTCTCTCTCTCCAAATCTCCCTCTCTCTCCCTCTGCCTCACACCCTTTGCTTTTGCAGAGGGGAGTGGAATATTTTTCCGTGCTGCTTATACCATTGTGTCCAGTTCCTTATTGAGCTTCTTATTTTAAAAGTAGCGCGAGATCTGCATCTGTTAGTCTTGCAACACCCTGAAGAGTAGCTGTAATTTGCCTTTTACTGGCACAAGAAAGATCTGAGTTATCCAGTTCAGAAAATGAATTGGTACAGGCCTGATTTGAAGCTAGTTCTTTAAAACACCCTCACTAAGCTCAAGGAGAGACCAAAAGTTGTTCACCAGGACACAGTCCCAGCTAACATTTAAATAATAAGCTGGCATCTCTTTCTTTCCTTCTGTTTTAAATACAGTGCTAATACTTTACAGTAAGTTGTACAACATACCAAAAGTTGAGCCACAAGTAATTTGTCGGATTTACGCGTCCCGTTTGTGGTGCAAACCAGTGATACTTTCAGTCCATTACCTGACTCAGGCAAAGGGGAAGGATTGAAAAAAAAAATGCAAAAAGAAAAGAAAAAGGCCTGTGGGTTTTTTGGGGACGACATTCAGGGGTTTTTTTATAAGACCTCCAATCCCATATACATAGAATGTATAGCAGTCAACTGTTACTGCAAAATTGTATCTAGACGTTGCCCAGCTGTACCACTGGAAGACTCTGAGAACACTTGGTGGTTTTAATCGCCCTTCATGCAGTGAGTTCAAAGCATTAGGAAAGCAAAATACTGAATCCCACAACACTCTTACGGGGTAGGCATTACGCCTGCTTTGAAAACGGGGCACAATGAATTTATTATATCAGTAAGCAGTCACAGCTACTTAGCATCAGAACCGGGATTAGAAAACATGCGACTGGACTTCTGCTCCCTCCTGTTCCCTCTTGAGAATGAATTGAGGTGAAGAGTTAATGGTAAGATAAAAACTCTGAGCCCTTTGTTTCTCTGCAAATGTATTCAGGGACAAAAGGATGAAGGTGGAAAGAGACAAGCTCATGATTATGTTTCACTTTTGTATAACTCCTTTAGGGTCAGTAAAACCACACCTGCACTAAATCTTCCTCAGTCTGGAATAAAAACTGAGTAATATTAATAAAATTTTAAATGAGAACTTACCTTGTCAGGCTAGTTTCTACACTGAAGTGGATATCTAATTTTCTGGAGGAGGAGGAGGAGACAAGTCTAAGAAGCAGCTGGAGTATAAGCAATCCATTACATGATACTCATTTCATACATGGAATTTTAAGGCTTGGTACAGCAGATAATGGTTATTTAAAAAAAAAAAAGTAACATTTTTGAGAAGCAATTTATTGTAAAACAAGCCACAGTCAGTTATCCTTAATTAGACCCAAGGAGTAGCCAATGGCAAAAGAATTTTGTTGAATCGCTACTGCTGAAAACGCTTTTCTAGTTGATACATGTTTTGATGATTGCAGGAAATTAGACAACGAACTAAAAGGGGTATATGCCATAACTGCCATTCTGCCTGTAGAAGCTGTACACCTCCATACCACACAAGGCATTTTGCAAATTAGCATCCGTCTGAACTTGGAAGAGTTTTTACCGAGATGTGGATATAATTGAGCAATTATCTTCAACCTGTCACACACTCTGCTCTGCTACTGCACCTTGCTTTGAAGTCCAAGCATCTTGCTGTGAATTATTTTTATCTTTGTTTTAGGAACTCTACAAATACATCCCATTCTTCCCTGGGAAAGTCTCTGCCGGCCCACTGTTCCACCTGCAGCATGTCAGTCCCAGTGTGTAGCATCCAGTAGCTCCTACCCTCCTGATCCATACCTAGGTCTGAAGATGCACTTCCAGCCTAACCTGAATCAGCTTATTGCTTTTTTGGTCCTAATTTCCCACAATGTTTGCTCATACACCACAATCCTATCCAGAAACACTTCTCTAATCTAGACCTGGTTTCCCATGTGTTTGCCCATGTATCTCAGTCCTCACTGGAAGAAGCTATTCCAGTCATGGGGCTGCTGGCGCACATCTGTTCTCTTGACTAAAGCATAATTTGCTCCTCTTCAGTTTTTCTCTAAATTAAATTAATGAAATTCATTCCTAACATTACTATCTTTGCAATTTATTTCTGAATTTCACAGTGGAGACTTGGTTGTGGTTTCTTGAGAAAGACTTTGGACAAAGCAGTTATGATGGAGTCCAAGGAAAATGCATGATCCTGTGAATTTTAATAGCAAGTCTAGGAGATTATATAAAAAAATTGCTAGCTGCAGTGAACAATTAATCTAGAGCTGCTGCAAAATTTCAGTTGGTTGTCCAGAAGACATTAGCTGTTTTTCTCTGCTGCCTGTATATGTAGTTTGTAGGATGTGCAGCAAATCTCAGAAGATTTGACCCAACTGTGTTCACTTGGGTTAATTTGATTGAGATGCAAAAATTATTTAGCTCTGCTAAGTTTACTTCTTAAAGAGCAGATGCTTTCTAATTGCAAAATACCTGAAATCATGTACCATTCCCAAGGTTTTCCTAAAGTTTAATATCACTGAAGGTGCCACAGCCTGTTTTTATTCACCTGACATCAACTCTCAACATTTCTGTAGTTCTAGTAACAGTTGTAAATATAATGCTGTACCCAAATAGCTGAATAAATAACTTTTTTTCTTTTAATGTTTACAAAGATTTACATAAAAACCGAGGTACCAGCAACAAAGAACAGTAATGCTGGTAGACCTGATGTCATTTCCAGTGCAACCAGTGGAGCTATTCTCAGTGAGCACCAACTTCCCAAACAAATTGATACCAAATTTTAAAAAGAAAAGGAACACTTTTGCTTTGAATTAATTTGCTTTTGCAGGAATTTCACTGTTATCAGTCTCTTAGTTTGATTTGTCTTAGTATTGGGAAAAGGTTTGCCAAAACAACCCTGCAGGACTGATCCTCCCTGCAACACAGAAGAGATAACATGCTTCTACAGTGCTGCCTTGTGCACATATTTAAGCAGTGACCTTGAGGACTGGGTTGTTATCCCAAGAGGTGAGAAATTAGCTTGACTATAGTTTCATGGGTCCATGATTTTGTTTGGACAATCTCAAATATTATTTTTCTGTATTAGGCAAAGCCAAAGCGGGATGTGTCATGCTGCAGTCTCAGCACAAAAATGACTCCTTGCATTTTTCTGAGTTCATTTTCCATCTTGACTCCTAACTTTCAAAGAGGTTTCTAATGATTCGTATTTCCAAGGAAAGTACACTCCAATTTAAGTGAGTTAGGTAGGTAGATATAAATTTGTCATTTTAAAATGTGACATAAATGCCAATTTTATTGGGGAAATACTGACTAACTATATTTCCTAGCGAAAAGGTTTAGAAGAAATAGGATACAGAGGCCGAGACAATGCCACTGAAATTCCAGAATATCTTGAGCCACAAGATTATTTATTTTTTTCCCCCAAATATTGAAGAGAAGAAACGTGGCTGATTTATGTCCCCTTCCCTCTTCTTTCCTCTGCCTAATATCAGATCAGACATGTTTGGAAAACAATCATTTATTATGGACTATTTATCTGTAACTTGTAGACGATTTTTTTAATGTGCTTTTGTGGAAGAAGCACTTAGGATAATCTAACTACTGGTAGCAAGGCTTCCTAAAATGCTATAGCAGTTTTCAAAAAGTGCTAATAAAACTTCATAACACAGTGCACCATCGTGCATTTTGTATAGGTTGCATTTTTTTTTTAGGAACAATTGCTTCAGAATATCTTAGTTTATAAAAATGTATTGAACATTATAAGTGGAAGGATGTTAAAGTTTAAAGCTCTTACCATCTAACTGCAGGTTTAGGAGATAGACAAAATACACCCAAGCAATTTTCCTTTGCATAAAAATATTGCACTGCATTAGAGATATGCTGATATATTACAAATCTCAAAAGCTAGATGGTAAAATTGCCACTTTCAGTCCAATCAGACTAAAAGATGGTGACTATTAAAACAGTCACTGGTACAGCAGAAAAATACTACCCAGCATTCAGACTGGTGTGCTTAGCTGTACCTGGTTTATTTTGTATGTTTGTTGCATTTTAGGGAGGCTGAAGCTACTGATGGTTTTGAAATATTATAAATATTTCTGGTAGAAATAGATTACTGGCTAAATTGCAGGTTACGCTGAAAAGGGTGCAGATGCAATTCAGTATATGAAAATGTCTAAAATGTAATATTAATATATACCTGCAGCTTGTAGTACATGTAATTCGCAGCTGTTCATTCTCACTTGTTCTTTCATACATTTCTGAGCCCTGGGACACAAGGAAGTGAAACTAATGGTGACTTGAGAGGCTGTTTGTTTCAGCAGCTGGGTGTCTTGTTTTCTGGGTGATTTCTACTTTTTTTCACAGCCGTCATAGCTGTAGAGGATGATAACTGAATTTTGTTCATGAGAACACTTTGAAATCACCAGGGGCATGGTGTTCACTAAATGGGCCTTAGTTGCACTAAATAATGCTGTCAGTGCCTAGTTTGTTCCTGCTTTCTTAATAGCCTTCTCCTCATTTTGCAAGAATTATTGGTATATTGGTTTGATTGTCAGGCTTCTGTGCAGTATCAGTTACTACCCTAACATTCTACAGACCCATTAAATTGCCTTGGGCAAATTGGAGGATGGAGGTATATATCCAAATTCCCTGTTGCCCTGTACTCAAAATCTACTCACTTACATACACTGAAATAAAGCTACATGATTATCTAAGGATAGCCATTATAGATAAGTATAAAAATCCCGTCCGTGTCTGAAATGTGTTCAGTGAAAGGCAGCAGCTACCGTAACACAGCAAGAAAAGAAAACTTCTCTAACAAGCATGGTGTAAAGCATGCTGTGATCCCTAACATCAATGTAGGCTAGAAAAGATTTGCTCCGCTTCTGTAGTGCTGATAGAGTACGTTGAGTATAAAACAACGTAAGCCATGCGATGCCGTCTGGTGGTGGTGTTAGTAGTTACCTGCCTGTAAAGGCTACATGAATAGACAAGGGGGACCAAATATTCCTGCAGTCTTCTCTTGCCTGCCTAAAAAGTAAACAGAAGGGCTCCAGTGCTGCAGGGCAGGCAAGGCCGTATGGTTTGCAGGGGAATTGAACAGCGAAGCGTTGATGGGATTTCTAGCACATCCTAAAACTGCTTTCTGCTGCTTCCACGAGGCACCAAGGAGCAGTCTGAATTAACACTGTCCTCCCTCTAAAAATGTTGGCATGGGGTCACGATGTGGGATAAGGTGGAGCTAGGGAGAGTGTTTTAAAAACTGTTCAGCAAAGCTGTAAATTACAGTAGCCCATTGAGCTGCTCCAGTTTGCATTCAAGACCCAGCGAGTCTCCTGTGACCCACTGCCTTGAAGGCTTGAAGGAATTAATTGGAAGGAATCTGAGGAATTAATGGAATTAATGACATTGAGATTGAGTTGTGCCTTACATGCTATACCTCTCCAGACCTGCATGTGTATATTACTGTAAACAGTCTTTCTGATGGGCTTGTCAAAACCCAAAAAATCAAAATCAAATAAAAATGCTGGTACACTAATTACCAGCTTGAAATAGGCCATGAGCCCTAAATAGGCCTTTGTTAGAAGTATTTAATTAGTTTAGTTTGTATTCCTATTTAGTTGTTAGGAAAAAAACCAAATATAGGCAGGTGTAGAAAAGCTAAATAAAATAAACCCCAAATATAGAAAGAATTATAAATATATAATCTGCTGGATAGATATTAGATTGTCCTGAGGTGTCCTAGAGTGCTCAGGTGAGCATGAGCCCTTCCAACTCTGTTCTTCAACTCAGGGTTTAGGAGTGGTAGTAAAATTTATGGTACCTTTAGTCAGTTTGCTTAGTGTCTGAGCATCTGTCTCCACGACAGGAGTAACAATACATTTATCCCATCAGAAGGTAGTGAGATTTAATGTCACAGAATTTGTGTAGATCTAGGTAAATTGGAAGTGCTGGATGAAGCAGGATAGGTGCATGGCAGAAGGTCTGAACTCAGCAAGTGAAAGGAAGGAGCCTTCAGTCTGCTTTCTGATCTGCTAATGAAAGCTAATGAGTGCCAGTAAACTAAACTAGGTTTTTAACTGAGAAAAAAGTAAGCATAAATTTTTACTTCCTTGCAATCTTATTAAAGAGTAGGAGATGTACTCAGCTCTCCTCTCAGCCTGGAGCATGCCGGAGCAGAACTGAAGTTCTATACTACTTTGCTGATGTTCCAGACAACCCAGTTTCTTCCCCATCCTTCAGAAACAAACAGATTAAACCAACCAAAAGCCCTGTTGCTGAGAACAGTGCACAATCTAAGTGTGAATTGTGAATTCATAATTTTATTTTATTTATTCTTTTACAAGACAATTTGGCATTCATCAGAAAACTCCCTTTTAAGTGGTGGTGTTTGCCGCTTGGAGAGTGCAGAAGGTCTTGGCTGTAAAAGTTGCCTGTGGATTACAGTGATTTCCTGTGAGGTACTCCACGTTGGCTCAGCTGGTATCAGACTAGCCTCTTACTGTGGTACATGGCTAGCTACGCACAGGAGAAGCTCAATTCAGAAAGCCATCATTATGCTGAGGTTGCAGGGGAGGGTGGAGAAGAGGGAAGGTCTGCTGGAAACTAACACAGAGCTCTGGGCGACTGGCAGGGTATGAAGGCGGGTGGCAATCCCTCTGGGGGGTTTTCTTACGCACGTCTCTGCAAACAGGTCTGTGCAGGCTGCTGGATGTGAAGGCCTTCCAGGCACACAAACTTTTCTCACCAAGCAGCTCAGCGCGAGGGTGCTGCAGCGTGGATTTTGAAGGTTACGTTTGTGTTGGCTGCATTCCTTGTTCACAGAGGAGGAAAGGCTAAAGACCTCAGGCTATCGCTGGGTGGTAGCTATTTCAGCTTGAAGACGTGTAGCTGCCTGAGAACAGCATGCTTTTGTTTTGTTTTGTTTCTTTTTTTCTTCTGGTGGAAGTTTTATTAATTCATTGTGATTATTTTTAAGCAGTTGGCAGAGTTGTGAATAGATGCTTTACTTCTCCAGAAGGCTTATGGAATAGAATTGCATAACTTTGTACTTTTCCTATGCAAAGCAGAATAAATTGGATGTAAATACAGTGGCCAGTCTCTGAAAGATTCCTTGGTTTCTTCCGACTCCTATTTATACCCAGTGAAATCCAGTGACTATAAAATGACCTCTGCTGCTATGAATTGCCTCACTGAGGGAGGAAAGAGGAGAAGCTTGGGTAGAGATACCGTGGCAAAGCAGGAGCTGGAAGTCCTCTCCTAGGAGCTCTAATCAGGTTGCAGCTAGCAGCAACGTGTCCTGAGCAACAGGTCTCTAATCTTTTAAAAGGTGCTTGTGAGCCTTCCAGAGAATCATTGCTTTCTTGCTTCTATGCTGTCAGACTGTTTAATTGCCTTTTTTTTTTTTCCTGGATGTGATGAAAATGGGTACAGCTGAAAATAGGTACAGATGAAATTCCTCTGAGGCAAGGCCAACACTTGTTGCTAGATTGCTTATAGGATTAGGAAGTGTTTCTCAGTAGGTTTCCAGTGGTTTGTGTGTATATATCTGTTATTCAGAGAATTATGCCAAATTCTGGTGACATTGGTTGAGGTGTGAATTCTAACAGCTCTCAGCACAGAGGCCTCTTCTTCGCCTTCAGTCAGAGTAGCTGCTATGCCTTTGTGTCTGAAAACATCCGTCTACTTCCCTCTAATGTGAGCATCACCGTTACAGCCTATGCCTCTGTCATGTATAAACAAGGTGGTTCTAATGGGTACTTTTTCTTTCAACTGATTTGGATTAGCAACAGTTGTTAAATGTGGGCACTTGTCTATTGCTGATGCATGCAGTGAAGGAGCTTCATGCTTTCTTTGTTAGCTACAACTGTTTTAGTACCATATGTAAAATTACTTTTGAGTATCTGTGTTAGTTAGGCCTTGATTAAACACCAGAAGTGTTTGACTTTGAACATGGGAATTTCATTTATTATAAGGTTTTTTGCTTGTGATGGCTGGGCTCTGTAGAGTACTTGACATTATTTTCATTCTTCCCCACAGAAACCTGAGATGCTGGGGCCGGTGGCCGCTCGCCGCTCAGCTTGGGAGTATGGGACACCTGCTGGGACAAGTAGTGGGTGGGTGTGGTGGTTTGCTTGGATTTGAACTGACAAACTGTTGGGTTTTCTCTTCTGTATTTGGTTTGTATGAGCCAAAATAGTTTACATTTCCTAAGAATGAAGATATGTGTATATATTTAATCTCCTATCAGAGTAATAGTTGTGATATAAATATGTTTGGTTTGGTCCTGGAGCCCAGAACTGTCTTGATTGTGCAGAGGCTTTTCGCCGGAGAAGCCTGCTCTCCTGCGAGGTGAGCGCCTGCAGAGCATCGCTGCAGTTGCCCCATCTTCCAGTGCCCAGTAGCTGTGGGCACTTGAAATTCTCTCTTTAAAACTCTGATTTTGTTTAGGAGCTCTCAGTATTGCAGTTCAGTGTTTTCCTTTTTCTGTCTGTAACTCCCTGATTTCACTGAAAATGCTCAGTTTTAAGGAAGTTTTCTTCCTTGTGAATATTAGGTACAAGTCCTGCTGAGGTCGTTGACAACTTCTGACAGCTTTTGTGGCAAATGGCTACTGGTGCTGAAGAAAATGTCCCTGAAGAAACAGGAGTTGAAGAAAAAGCTAATTCGGTGTGTAGCTTAGATGAAGATCACAAATACCCTATTACTATGACAGATGGTGGTAATTTAGGGTTCTTCCTTGAGCAGATCAGTGCCAGTCTCGAGGAGCTGTAACAGGTTCCCAAGGAGAAGGCTGTGGTTCTCACAGCTGTTTGAAGCATGCTGCTTCACCCCACTGTTTCTCACTGTTCCCTTTTTCTGTTTCCAGGATTGCTGCCTGCCCCATCTGGCTTTGTGGTATTGCTTGGTGCACTTTCCTTTTGCAAGTGCCTCGACACTAGTCACCATTGTTCCAACCCGTTACTGACCGCTCGAATGCCTCATTAAAAGCTCTGCCCTTCAGGGAAAGGGAGAGGTGCCTTCTCAGGGAGCGGTATGACGAATGGCTGGGGATCAGTAAAATGTCTTTTCCTTCTCCACCAGCATGCTGAGTCAGCATCCCAGCCCTGCTGACTGTGACTTGTACTTGGGGCTCTCTAGTGACATGGCTTCAGTACAGCGAAAACCACAAAATACATGTACTAATAAGGGCGGAGTAATTTGGGATTATTGCAAGTGTCCTTGTGCTTGCTCTCCCAGCTCAATAGGAAGCCTTTAATAAGAGTTTTCCTAAATAGTGTTGCATGCGAAATGGGGAATTCTGCTCCGTTCTTTTAACAAACAGTCATTTCATAAGCGAGTGGAGGGTTTTTGCCTCTTGGTACATTCCAGAAGACTTTATACCTTTGCTGGTTACTGATTGATAGTTCTGTGCTGAACTCCCTTTAATTTTGCAATAAACTAACAAGGAGGCCGAGACCACAAGTTTACAGAAAATAACTTATTTACTCAACTGGATTTACAAGGATGACAAAGTCAGATTTAGTAGTTTCAGTGTGGTCCTAGGAAGGGAAGGAGGAGTACTTGAAAAATCATACTGTATAAATAACCAAACAAAAAATAGTTCGCTTATTCTTCTGTGTAAAGCAGTCATATTTCAGTTCTTAGGCCAACTCTCTCCCAGGACCTGCAGGGGCTTTCAGCATATGCAGGAACTGTGCTGTTCCCAACAAATGGGGGTGTTGGGAGTTTAGGCACCTTAAATAAGTATTTTTACTTTTCTAATGTGCTTCCAGAAAAACTGTCATCTGCTGAAGTTGCATCAGTGGAAGGATAGTCTATTTCCACAACAACGTGTAAAGATTTCCAAAGAATATAAACAGCGGTGTTGACTTCCAGATTAATCTTAAAAGTAGCAATGACCTGTCTAGAATATGAACACTATTTTCCATGAGAATTTCTTGTTTCCATTTTTTTCTGGGTATGAGCGTCTATAAAAATTGGGGAAGTGATCAGAAGAGTATGCATTTTTCTTAAGGTGTCTAAAATTAGGAACTTGAAAATGTCTTCCCACTGTCTCCTTGTGTTTATCTCCAGGTTTTCTAACTGTAAGGAAAAGGATTCTTCTTGCTGTTGTAACACTTCTAATGGTTAGAAGGGATTATTTTACAATCTAAGGTTGCTGTGCTGAAGTAAAAATCCTCATAAGATTGGGAAATTGTGTGGTCAGTCAATTGTGTGGTATTTTAAGTAGCAGACTTTTTCCCAGAAATGATTTTGAAATTTGAATCTGAGTGAATTTCTACAGTGTTTGTAATTCTGTCGGAATTGGCAGGCTGAGGACTCTGAATTTTCACTTGTTAAATAGCTAGCTTAACTGGTTGCAAGTAAATAGGCTGAAAAGTTAGAGTCAATGGGTCATGGAACTCCATAGGAGAGTGTGTGGGGCAAGTTTCCAGTGTTACTGGGCTGTCTAGCTGACCTTTTTGTCTTTTTTTTTTTTTTTCTCTTCTTTTAGCAGTGGATGATGTTTTCTATTCATGCACAGTCACTGGCTGAAGAAGCCCTACACTCTTCATTCATCACAAGGCAGAAACAGAAAGCAATGACACAACCTCCTTACCTGTTGCGCATGTCAGCACACAGTTGTGTGTGGAGAGGTGTAATGTTTTTTGTGGCTCTTAGTGCCTTAGTGGTAATGAAAGTACCTCTGGTAACGAAAATATTTTGTTCCATTAGTTGATGGTGGAAATAGGAGCTCCTCTTAAAATAGTGGGTATTTTATGAAATACAGTATATTTTTAAATACTATGTATTTTAATACAATAACATTAAAATATCATGTAGCAACATTCTCACTGTTGAGTGTTCTGCTGGAAGATAATAAACTCGTGATTGGCATTGAACCTCTTAAGTGGAAGCTATGCTTGGCTGGTAATGATGTCCAGTATCTGACAAAAGGAACCACAACAGAGGCAACTTTTCCTTACCTACTTAGACCGAGGACTTGGCAGGTCTCCTGTACTAAACAGGGTAAATCTAATCTGTACTTTAATGGCAAAGCTCCAATGAAATGTTGAGGAAGTGCTATTGCTAATTCAGTGCAAGGCACTCTTTCTAATAAGTCTGCTTGGACTTGTGACCCCAGCCTGTTTCCAGGTGCTGTTTAGCAGTGAGAGGTGGTTTCTTTCAAGTTTGGTGCCTAGCAGACCAAACGGAGATACTCTAACCTTCTTCCTCATAATGTTGGTGATTTGTAATGTATGGGATCACTAAGATCAGCACTAGCCTTATATTCTGTGCACACATGTATGAATCAGTGTGAGACTCAGCTGGTTCTGTCCATGCACAAATGTGATTACTCATCAGAAAGTCATACAGCTGTTTCACTCCATACCTCCTTTGTCTACCTGTATATTCTCTCCAAATCACACTCAGGCTTAACTGTTCCCTCAAACACCTATTTGCAACTCTCTGAATACGCTGAACCATTTCAAAGGATGGCAGAATGGAGTCTAAGCATGTCTTTCAGGTTGGTGAAGGAGACTTTGGGGAGAAGTGAATACATTCTTTAGATGTGACACTGGAATCGAGTAGTATCAACATTCAGGGCTTCAAGTTGAATGTCTGTAGGATTGGGGACTGCTGAAAACATAGGGTCTTGTTTGAATGGCATTATTCACTGCCAAAGTATTTGTGACCGAAGTTTTACTCTGGGAAGAATAAATCTGAGCGCTTTGCAGTAAGGGCATGTGATTGAAGTTTTGAAGATAGATGTATATATTCAGAGGAGTTCTCTAAATTTGAGTGCCTTCAGTTTTTTCTTCGGAACTGGAGTGGAGTAAGGGCCAGCTTTTTTCTTTTGTTAGCAACCTGTAGCTTGTTTGAGCCAGTGAGAGTTTGGAGCACTCTGCACACCTGCAGAGTGGGGTCCAAACTGTATTATGGTAGGTGCACAAAGATGAACATTGGTTGTTCGATAATAGGAGTACCTATAGCGGATGGAAGAATTTTGCAGTAAGCAAAGCTGCGGAAGTGTGACAGGGAATTTGATGTCAAATTTAGCGCTTAGCTAACAGCCTCTGGGCTTGTACTTAGGGGAGAACCGAATCTCTGTGTTGGCTCTGCAGGCTTGCAGAAATGAAGAATAATTTTCAGTTAATTCCAAAATAAGCATTCTGTACATGCATATGGCTTCATCTCAGAGGAAGTATGCTTATTCAAGATAGTATTTAAACATGTATTTAAGCAAATGTTTAACTATCAGTGAAATCATGGAACTAAGAATACACTTAATTCCCATCCTCAGAGCAAGCCAGAGAGGAACATTTACTTGGGTAGGACTCTGTGTTTTTAAACTGACTTTTTAAATAGTATAACAGGGGCCTAGGATATTGTTAGCATTGAATAGTTATTGAAGGACACATCAGAAATTGAAATATAAGTGCAGGGGCGTAGCTTGAGTTATACATAAAGGGTGAAGAAGATTTACAGTCCTACAGCGAACAGTGCTGTGGAGTTCCTGGTTAAAGAGGAGGCCAAAAAAGCTGAAAGATTAAAAAAAAAAATGCAGTTGCATTATTCTTGTTGTTCATTTGTCTTTTGATTTTTGAAGCCTTTAAAGTTAGTTTCCTTTGAAGGAGAGCAATATGGAATATGGTGTGCTTAGATCTTTTTTCATTTAAAAAAGATCCTTAAGCACGGTAGCTTTTCTTTAAAATGTGGTGTATAAATAATAAAATACATGATGGCACAGTACAAAGATTATCTTGGCACAGGTCTAGGATGACTGCATTGCTTACAGAGCGTTTGACACTTGTGAATAACGTGATCATTGCAAAAGTGTGCCAATGAAAACTTCATACCCCACCAGTACATGTGCGTGTATAAGTTTTTTTTAGTGTGTTCTGTTTCAGCACATTTTCTAGTACCAGATCGAGGAACAGCTTCAGTATTGTGCCATGTTGTTGGTGTATCTTATGCCTGGTTGCCGTAAGAGCCTCAATGGACAAGTGAGGCTGTGGGTTTTGTGACACAGTGAAAATAAAGTGAAAACAGTGTTAAGAAGGAAAGGTCTCGCATCCTGTTCCTTATCCCTCCTGACTCTTGGCTGCCCACTCCTTTCATTTGCCTTGAACCAGTTTTGACGTTCATCCTATCACAAGGATGAACTCGCTCACTAAAATGGAAGGCAAATACCCTGGCAAGAAGAAAGGAAAAAGTGCCTTTATTCTTCTTTGTTATTAAATTGAATCTTACCTTGTAATCTGATGAACGGGACAGCCAGCAGTGGCTGCAAGGGGATGTGTGTGCCAGGCCCTTTCCTGTCTGCTTTTGGGTGCTTATAGTGTGCACTCAGCAGCTCTGGGGCAAACAGCAGAGGGGTGTGATGCGTTTCTTGTGTGTTTGCTGTTGGCAGTATTGCAAGTTGTACCTTAAGAACCTCAGCCTAGGTGTAAGACCAAACAAGGCTGTCATCTACCATGCCTGTGTTCACTGCTGTGGTCATAAATGCCCGGACCCAAAAGGTGCAATGTACGGTTAAGCTGGGCAGGGTGATGGTAGCCAGCTGAAGTTTGTCCAGAGCTTGCAGTCAGTAACAGAAGAGCATGGGGGACATCACTATGGGGCTCTGAAGGTCTTGAACTCCTGTTGAACAGATGAAGATTTGACTTACAAACTTTTTAATTTAGTCCTGTTGACACGGTCCATACAGCTCTCAGGCACCACCGTGCCTGTTTACAAGCACAGAGATGGGTGGGCAGATGTCAGCAGGGAGGAAGAGTTGTGGTCTTGGTAAAGGTCGCAGACTCCATCACATTGTTGGTAGCTCACATCATGCTGCCTGAAGAAGACGCAATGCCCTGCAGCACCACCACTGCGGTTATGACTCTGTGATCAGATACAGCTTCTGTGGGATCTTGAAATAGAAAAAGAAAATGGAGAGTGTGTCATATCATACTACTGAAAGTGTTAGAAAGCAGGAGGAAGCCATGATCAGAGGGAGGGAGGAGCAGTGGAGGGAAGAGCAGAGAAATTCCTCTTCCTTTTAGCAATGGCAAGCTGTTAATTTATTCCAGTAGCATCATGAAACCGCACCCACAGAATACCGTGTAGGATTCCTTTCTCCCTTCCTCCTGTGTCAAATACAGCTGAAGACAGGCCATTAATTTCAAAGAGAGTTTGTTTGGAGTGGAGTCTGTTCTCAGTGCAAGTAGAAGGAACATTATGGTTCTTTAAAAAAAAAAAAAGTAATTTCTGAAGTTTTTGTCAGTCTGCAAAGTGTAGTTGCGGAAACTGCAGCTGCTTAGAGACCCAAAGCATTAGGAGATAATTGTGTTTATACCTATGCTCTTCTCTCTATGGTGTTCGCAGTGTTTGCCTTAATGCTTTTTGTTATTAGAAAAAAAGTACATGTTCAAAGGTGCAAGAAACTGTTCATCTCTTGCAAGCAAGACCATTGCTCATGCTGGCAGAGGAGAGCACTACAGTCTGTTGTTTATCAGAATCTTGTGATTCATTGAAGAATGAAGCTCTTCAGAACAGTAGTTTCATTTTAAGTGGCTGTATGTGTCAACATACTGTTGTTTAGTATTTGATCCTTTTAACAATATCCCTTTTCCCGCACTTCTTGCGATTATCTCTTTCAGTTTCTGCAGGTAGTTCAAAACTTTCTGAGTGCTGAATTTGCCGAAGGTCAGAGTAGAGGGTTGCCTGGATGCTGTGCCTGGAGGATTCCAATCCTCGCCTGGGCTGCTTTCTGCCTTCTAGTAGCTGTAAAAATTCATTTCCCTTCCCCCTCTCTCTGTCTGTTTGCAGGTTATCTTGACGAATCAGATTACCACATCACTGAGCAATGGCCTTGCGATCCAGGCAGACCTGGTGTCTCCAGCTGATGATTTGTCCCTGTCTGAAGGTAAGAGATCCCTTCTATCAGAACTGAAACTCTACACTGACACAAATCCACATTGTAACTTGCAGTGTTTTGTTGATATACAGGGGTCTGTGAGAGTCGAGTTATCAAGCCTAACATAAAACAGTCTGGGAACAAAATTATTTTTCAGTTTCTCTGAAAAAGAAAAAGAAAGTAAGTGTATTAACTAAAAGGATCTGACACTTGCTAAGGGCTGGGAATGAATTTTCGATCGACGTCAGTTCTATAACATGTTCCTCGGCATTGTACTTTCATTTGCATGCATTTCAAGCATTATTTTCTCAGTCTTCTGAAGCTGCTGCTAGAATTAATACACATGCTAGGCTACAGATTTGATCTTATCTCATGATTATCAGTGATTCCAAAGAGAAACAGCTGGTCGCAAATGAAGGAGGGCAAATACTCAGTCCTGTCCCTTGCATTATGCTTGTCTGGTTTTCAAGTACAGTGCCTCAAACTGCAGCTCTCAATATTGTGTGACTGTAATATGAGGTTTTGTGTGATGCCATATGCTACTTTACATCTTCATGTTTCTTTTTTATGCACAGAATTAGAGACAAGCACACATTTTTGGAGTAATAGTGAGGACTTACTGTGCTAAGAAGAAAAGATAATTCTTAATCAAGGTTTGCAAAGGAATATAATAATTTCAGCTTTCCCCACTTGCAAAGAATAGTCAGAGTGCCTTCAGTCAGGGACAGATGCAGAGAAGTTTGCTATTTAGAGTTCAGTTCATGCATAGACCCAAATGTATGATGTAAAGCAATGCTCATCTTTCCTGCAAAGGCATGATAATCTCATGTACACTTCCTACTTTGTATAATATGGGTATTTCCCCACTTTCTCTCCTTGTTGCACTTTCTGGTGGTTCTGGTCAGCTTATCTGTCTTCTGGCTGATCACAAGCAGCCCTCTCAAGCTTGTCTGACTTAACACAAGAACAGCTTGGTGGCAAAACCAACTAAGCAGTGATTAAAACTGACATTATTTCTGCAACTCATTTCAATGGACAAGAGAAGGAGGTTGAAGATAGATTAAACAGAATGTCAAAGAGTAGCAAATAACTTCAGTGTAATGCCTTAACACTGATTGATGTGTTTACTTCATCATTTTGTCAATAGGAGCTTGGGAAAGCACGGCCCATTAAATCGTTTTGGAATTGTGCTTGTGGCTTTTGTCAACTCCATCCATTGCCAAAGTATCTCTGAAGTTCATTGCTTGAATATCGCTCCCTACCTCTGTCAGAAAGAGCTGAAATTCGGTAACTAGATTTGGAAGAGGAAGGCATCATTTTTCATCTTTATGGTTTCCTTCTTGGCACGAAGTTGTTGCACATTGTCTCATTAAATGCTCTTGATTGCAGTACTTGTGCTTTTCTTTGTCCTTCGGAATTGCTCTGTATGAGCTTCCACTGAAAAGAAAGGCATGGCTGACTCTGAAGTGGAAGTAATAACAAAATATCTTCTCAGTAAAATATATTTTGTTCTTGTGGTTAAAAGCATGGAATAGTTCTTTCTAAATTTTCCTTCAACTATAAAAGATTCTCAGTGCCGTGTATGAGCCATAGTTCAATAGTATTCTGAAATCAGGACCATGTAAGAGATGGTATGATGACTTTTGTAGCAGTTACAGCTTAGTAATGAAGCTATCATGTTGTGTCTAAACTCTCTGCCACCATTATTTTTCACCTTTTAACCCAAGAATGAGTTAAAATGTGTTGGTGCTGTGTGTGTGTTTTGTTTTCCTTTGTTTCTCTCATTCCTTGTTTTTAATTAAGGGTCTGAAGTGGTAAAATTTGCCAGCATGACACTTGTTGAAAATGGAAACCTTTGTTTAGCCTCAGAACAAGAAAAGCACAGAGAGCAGCAGTGCAGGCACCTTCGGTAATTCAAGTTATATCAAGGGATGCAGGGGTGATAAACTTCTCTCACTTCCTTCCCTCTCCTGTCGACTAACTTTGACACGGCATTCACATGCTGTGCTGTATAATGGGAGAGCACAATGCGTCTCCATACTACGTGGTTTTCTCCTTCTGTCTTATCCATAATATAGGCTGCTTCTGGATTTCCAGTTTGCTTCAGTTTTAACCCATGCTGTCTACCTGTGAGAAAAAGTGGAATTTTAGGCCCATTCAGCATTTGATTTCCCTGTTTATCCTGCTATCAAAAGATACAGGTGTGGCCAGCATTTTTGTTTTTTAACATCGAGGTGTTGACCTGTCCTGAGAAAGTCCCCCCCTAATTTATTTCATGTTAGCTATTGAACAGCCTGCAAGTAGCAATACTTTAATCTTCTGACCATCTTGGGTACTTTAAGAATCCTTAATGAATTAGTCTTCTAGGATTAGTGTGATACTCATAATACTTACTGCTATTTTACAACTGTAGAATTTGCAGGAAAGAGTAGTTAGGTGAGTAGCCCAAGTGCAAAAAGTGGATATGTTGCAGAGGCAGGAATAGAGGCCAGATTCATGACTGGGTTCTTACCTCATTCTTCCTTTTCACTCATCACCATCCAAAGCTGAATTTGACCCAGTGACCTAGATGTGAAAGGATCCATAACACATTATTAGTCCTGTAAGCAACTCAGACCCCTTGGTTTGTATATGTCTAATAAGTTGTTTTAATCCTATCTGAAATCAGAGTCGCGTCACTGTAAATGGTTTGCTAAAAGGGTAATCTTTCTTAGAGGCAGAAATGAAAATTTCAAACTGATGTGTTATTAGAAAGAAATGGAATGTTACAGTGGCTTTTGTTTTTGCTTCTGATTGTGCTTTAGAAGGGAATTGCTTGGGTTATGTGTTAGATTAGGCAGAAACCAAGGAAGCTGTTCATCTGATGTGTGACAGAAAGTTAATCTGATGAACAAGCTGAAAGGATATTGTCAAGCTGTTTCAGGCCTAGAGTTTGTCTTCTGTGAAATTGTAATCTTGTGCATGAAAACTTGTGTCCTAAGAATGTTAGATTTTTATGAGAACATTAAAGGCTTTATAAAAGCAGCGCTGACTGTAAAATCCCACCAGTTATGTAGCAACGTAAGAACTGTTGAACTGTGTTTGTTGGTGCTACTTGTAGGAAATGGTTATGTCGAGCCAAATTCCCAGATCTATGCATGCTTCTGCTTCAAGACAGAAAACAAAATGCTTGGTTTGCTACAAATTAAGGTGCTGAATAAAATACAAAAGTTTCTGTACCTGTGGGCTCAGTCCTTGCATTCATTTGGCCTTTACATACTTGCCAGATTATCATCTCAAGGAGTTCAGTAAGCCTAATAATGTTTTTCTGCAGCTTTAAAATTCTTAGGCACATAAGCCACTCTCCATCATCTTTGAAAGGTCATGGAGGACAGCAGAGGTGCCCGAGGACTGGAGGAGAGCAAATGTCACGCCAATCTTCAAAAAGGGCAAGAAGGAGGACCCAGGGAACTATAGGCCAGTCAGCCTCACCTCCATCCCTGGAAAGGTGATGGAACAGTTCATCCTGGAGGTCATCTCCAGGCATGCAGAGGAAAAGAAGGTTATCAGAAGTAGTCAACATGGATTCACCAAGGGGAGATCATGCTTGACCAACCTGATAGCCTTCTATGATGGAGTGACTGACTGGGTAGATGAAGGGAGAGCAGTGGATGTTGTTTACTGTGACCTCAGCAAGGCCTTTGACACTGTCTCCCATAACATCCTCATAGACAAGCTTAGGAAGTGTGGATTAGATGAGAGGACAGTGAGGTGGATTGAGAACTGGCTGAACGGCAGAGCTCAGAGGGTTGTGATCAACGGCGCAGAGTCTGCTTGGAGGCCCGTAACTAGCGGTGTTCCCCAGGGGTCTGTACTGGGTCCGGTCCTGTTCAATATATTCATCAATGACCTGGACGAAGGGATAGAGTGTACCCTCAGCAAGTTTGCCGACGATACCAAACTGGGAGGAGTGGCTGATACGCCAGAAGGCTGTGCTGCCATCCAGCAAGACCTGGACAGGCTGGAGAGCTGGGCTGAGGGGAACCGAATGAAATTCAACAAGAGCAATTATAAGGTCCTGCACCTGGGGAGGAACAACCCCACGCACCGGTATAGGTTGGGGGCTGACCTGCTGGAAAGTAGCTCTGCTGAGAAGGACCTGGGAGTGCTGGTGGACAGCAGGCTGATCATGAGCCAGCACTGTGCCCTTGTGGCCAAGAAGGCCAACGGGATCCTGGCGTGCATCAAAAGGAGTGTGGCCAGCAGGTCGAGGGAGGTTATCCTCCCCCTCTACTCCGCCCTAGTGAGGCCACATCTGGAGTACTGTGTCCAGTTCTGGGCTCCCCAGTTCAAGAAGGACAGGGAACTGCTGGAGCAAGTCCAGCGGAGAGCCACAAAGATGATCAGGGGACTGGAGCACCTCTCTTATGAGGAAAGGCTGAGAGACCTGGGTTTGTTCAGCCTGGAGAAGAGAAGACTGAGGGGGGATCTTGTTACTGCTTATAAATATCTGGAGGGCGGGTGTCAAGAGGATGGGGCCAGACTCTTTTCAGTGGTGCCCAATGACAGGACCAGGGGCAATGGGCACAAATTGGAACACAGGAAGTTCCACCTATATATGAGGAAAAACTTATTTACTTTGAGGGTGACAGAGCACTGGAACAGGCTGCCCAGAGAGGTTGTGGAATCTCCTTGTCTGGAAATACTCAAAACCTGCCTGGATGCAGTCCTGTGCACCCTGCTGTAGGTGAACCTGCTCAAGCAGGGGGGTTGGACAAGATGATCTCCAGAGGTCCCTTCCAACCCCTACCCATTCTGTGATTCTGTGATAAGGTTGTGACTTCTTCCCTAGGAAGCAAACTCAGTTTTTATTTGTAGCCATACCATTCTTATGTAGTCTTCTCGCAAACCCTGTCATTGCGGGGGATAGACTGGAGCATGTTGTGAATACCACTATTTCATGTTCATCCTTGCTTTAGGAAATAGCCTCTGTTTAGCTTTTCCAGTCAAAGGTAATTTTGAGAAGCCTTAAAGTTATTTTAGATTGCAGAGATGGTCATATGAGCCCAGGACTATGACTAGGCTTCAAAATGTGACCTGAAAAATTAATGCTTTATTACTTAAAATGTAAGAAGTAAAAAAGCCCTTAACCCAATTAAAACAATTTTTTTGAATAATTAAAAAAATAGATTTAAGCTGCATTAGGCTAAGTGAACAGTAGAAATGGAGTGCAAACGTCCACAACAAAATATTTTGTGTGACTGTTAATTGATGTTTTTAAACAAGTTATCTGTGTCTGTGACTGTACTATTTTTGTTATTTTTGCAAAGTTCACATGACTGGATTTTATCTAGTGTAGAGGGTTGTTAGAAATTAATTCTAAGCCTGTGTGTTTGAGTGCTAACTGGATGGTGAAATTTGTGTGCTGTGAAGAAATAGGACAGTATGACCTACTTGAGGTCCCTTCTAGTCCATCAGTGCCTATCCTATAAATATATCTGCCAGCTGCAAGCTCTAGCTTCCTGTTGCAGACATCAAAGCCAAACTCCATCTTTCTTGGAAAAAGCTCAGGGGTGTGTTGGTATGAACCAGAACAGCATCCCTCTCCCAGCGTGCACAAAGCATCAGGCAAAAAAGGGAATGCTGTCTCAGGCTTCTTCAGTCTCAGCTAGCACTTTCAAATATTTGTTTGGAAAAGTCAGAATTATTTTGTGTTTAAAATTGTCTGTAAACTTGTGCTAGCTCTGGGGAGGGCAGCGTTCAATCTTCTGCCATTTGTGTTCATCAAGCGGTTTGTCATAGCATTGTATATTTTTAGTGCACAGCGTGAGCAATGAGTTTAGTCTGACCTTTTCATCTTGGTTGCTGTGATCTTGAATTCTTTTAAGCTGTTGAGCAGAAATAGGCTTTCGTGTTGTGGAGACTGGAGAAAACTAAGCTACCATAATATCTCCCACTCACAGGATTTTCCTACTTTAGTTTAGGGGCAGAAGATTTGAAGCTGGAATCTTTGGCTTCTCTTCTTTGCTTTGCCCTTGATCTCCTGTCAGACTGTGGTTAAATCATGTTATTCTTCAAGCCTCGGTTTACCGTTTTTTAATATGAGGATATATTGTTATTTTGCAACTTTTTTCCTTCTTAATATTTCAAGATATTCCTATGGGGACAATAATGAGTTGACCTGCTGTTCACCCCAGAGTAAGACCAGTTCTGTAGTTTATTACTTCTCTCCCTTCAAATCCCTTTTTTCAGTCCTGGTGCCGAACAGAGAGAAAACACTGAAGGAATTACCAAGAGAACTGAGGGGCCCCCAGAGATCAGAGGCTGTTGGTTGGTTTTGGTTTGTTTATTTATTGATTTATGTATACACTTATGCTTAAGGTTGGACCTGCAGGTGGCTTAATAAAAATAAAAAAGAATATTCTGTGAGAACACAAACATACCTGTTTTGCCAGAACTGTGAACTTATGAATGAAACAGCTGTTAAACAAGTTTCTAAAACACCTCCTCCTTGTAGTTTTAAAGCTAATGCAGAATAATGCATGTCCTAGTGAAGTGCTCCAGCATGATATGACTTTAAATAGGTTAGAAAGTGTCATAACACTTTGGCATGTTTTAGGCCTGTAGTATTTTAGTTGAATGTTCTGTAAACCCATTGCAGGCTGGTTTACACAATTGTGCTTGAAAGAGGAGGTAGTTTGTCTTGGATCATTGAAACAGGGGTGTTAGTTAATTATAATAGTTTTTTAAATTCATAAATTCATATCCTATCTTTTTAATATGAATCCACTCTGACTTTCTGAGACCCAAATATTTGTGAATAGTTACTAAACCCCTTTTTTGTTACCATTATGGAATAATCTGTATGGAGATTACTAGGCCTGTTTATGAAACTCAAGAACCACGTGGCATGGTGTAAGAAAGATCTTTTGACTGTCACCCCTTATGTAGACCCTGTGAAGGTTAGTGAATTTTAGTTGTGCAAAAAGGCAATGAGTACAAATAACACTAGTGGTATTGCCAGATTATTTGGAAGGTGAATTCCAACAATTAGTCCATGTCTGTGCATACTGAAGAGTAAATTTCCCAACTGAGACTGATGTGCAGGTGTGAACCCTGAAGACTAAACCACATCACTGAAAAGGTAGTGGAGTTCTCTTCATGTTTAATGGCTTATCAAGATAGTGAGGTGCTACAATATATCTTTTGCCCTCTATGGTCATGATGATACAGGGAAGTGTAGTGAGATTTGCCCCTGTTTTCACTTTGATAGGAATTGCCACTTCTCACTTGATGGTTTGGTTGCCACTCAGGCCCAAGGCCAGCTACCTTCCCACGATGGGACAGGAGACCTCAGTGAGTCCATCAGCCACAGGATTGTGCCTCCAGGTCTGAGCCCTGGGTATCTCTGACTTTAGTGTAGGAGTTGATAGAGTTACTCAGCTCACTGGTTCCCATTCACGTGAGCTGTAATGGAACAGCTGGAGTTGTTTCTTTCCAGTTCTTTATTTTGCTGCTGGACTTCGTGTCTCAGTTGTCTTTTAAGAAACTACCCCAGCATAGACCCTGTAATCCCCTTCACCAGCCAACAGTGCTGTGGGAAGCCTTTTGTTCCTTCAGTCTGTTCTGTCTTTGAGTTACTTCTCCAGCTTCAGACCCTTCATAAAAAAGAGTTAGACCCACGTATACTGAAAGGTGAGAGAGGATCTCATCTTCCTTAACCTGCTAGAAGTCAGGGTAGTATGTAGCACATCCACTTCAGGATAGGGAAACAGTAGGCGCAAAAAAAAGGAGGGACCTTGATAAAACTCATTAATACATGTTGGAGGGAAAAATGAGCCTCCTCAAAATAGGTTTTCTTTCTTGTGCTTGCACTGTGTTCATGTTTCTCATAACTCTGTGCTCCTAGCAGTAGTGGAGTCTACACCCCAATGCTTCAGTGGAAGGAAAAAAGCCCTTCTGACTGTTGAGAACGCCTGAAGGAAGTGCACCATCATTACAGGTCCTGGAACAAATGATATTAACCATTAGGGGAAATGATATTGTGATTGTTTCTGCATGATGCAGGGTTGCGGTGGTGTATGGAGCAGTTAGATTTCATGATAACAGTGGTCATGTCAGCCTGTACTAATTTTGATGCTATATTTCAACATGAGGGAAGTAGTGACATAATAACATCCAGCCAAATTTTAACAGCTTTTTAATCAACAGATAAATCTCTCAGTAAAACAGTGTTACAGAGACTGTACATGTCTACGGAAGTTTCAGGCTGAATGACATACGCGTAATCACTTGATCTAGACTACGAAAGGGTTGAAAACTGTCAGCAGGAGCATTCAGAGGCCTCTATATATCAGTTTAGGAGAATCTCCATTCCTCATTTCCTAATTGCCGTGAGGATAGAATACAAAGTTTTACTGCTTTGTTGTGGTTTCTTTCTGAAGACGTGATATGACTTACAATCATTAATCAACAATTTGTAATCCAAAAACCCTTCAGGTACGTTTGCTGGGAATCACTCATCTATATAATCAGAGGCATGATAACAGAGGCTTACAGTCATAGTTGAGTGGTTAGGAGTTACCACCTCTCAGCTGCTCAGTAACTTAGCTCAGCTGAGACAAAGTGTGACTGAGTACGTGTTGCACCTTCCAATGCAAAGTAAAATGGGTTTGCATGAATCCTGCTACCCACACTAGTTTATTCCTGTTTTCCTTTAACTGCAGTAAGCCTAGAGCATGCACGGGTCAGTCACTGAGTTTCAGTTGATGGCATGTAGCTGTAAAGCATTGTAACAAGATTGCAATTGGTCATCTCCTTATGCCCTTAAAATGTTTAAAAGTAAGATTAACTCATATTTCAGTGTGGGTGACTATAGAAACTATGTTCTCTTAAACACTGGAATTTAGACTTTTGTTTATACCATAAAAGTAGCATTAAGAGACCTGGCTATTTAATGGTGGTAATTCCTTCTTCTCCTTTGCCCTTTCTTCCCATCCTGTGCAGAATAGAAAAGATCGACCAGCATTTTTGCTGTGGTCCTGCAAATCAGTGGTTTAAATCAGAAGCACAAGACATGGCTTGGCTCTAAATTCCTTCTGCAGCACTACATTGTACACCAGTGTTGGTGGAACTGTTTCAAACTAACTTATCTTTCAAATTACATTGCGAAAAATTAACTCAGGGGTAGGAAAGAGCTAAACACCATTTGTCCCCGTGCACAATGATCAATTAAATTCTGTCTTAACTTACTGTGGGTTATCCTGAAATCTGTACAAACAGAGGTGGAGGAAAAAAATTGGATCTTCATCATTCAGTACCATTCAGTCCCATTTCTTGTGGAGTTGTATAGTACCAGCAGTGGATCTCTGTTCCTGGGAGGGATCAAAAGGATCATGGGAAAATATCACTGTGGGAATTATATTTGGCTTGTGGCATTACATGAAGCATATGGCTCACCTGCAGAACTTGAACCAGTTAGGAGTGACCCTAGGTGCAGGTGTTATGCCAGAAGGGACATAGGGACAAGGGGACAGAGGATGATTTCAGAGTCTGATGCCTATGTTCTAGTTGCAGTTCCAGCTGGGTTTCCTCTGGGTTTACTGCAGGATGTTTGAAAAAGTGGCTCCTTGTTAATCTCAGGCAGCCTCTATGATTGATGATTCCCCTTAATCGTAAAAAGAGCACATTGGTGTTTCTGCTTAATTTGTGTGTATTTCCTGCTTTATTATTGTAATAATGATTTATTGTCTTAAGTGATAGAAGTTTTATAACCTATTAGCCTTTTTTGGAGGTTGAAGCTTGGTGCTCTGGCATGTGAATGAACTTCTTCCCAGTGACGGTCTGCTCCTAAAACGTTACATTAAACCCAAACATAACACGATAATAAAAAGACAGTATACGGTTGGTGTGTTATCTCTTAATTTAATGAAAATAGGCAGCTTGAGTATGAGCAGATTTTGCATGCTCCACATGGGCAAAATTAATCTAATCTGGATTCTGATTGTCTTCTCATAATATCAGTTATACTAAAAAATAAAAATAAAGGAGCATTCAGAGAGGAGCAGCCCAAGTGGTCACAGTGCTGTACGGAAAGGTGGGTGAAGAAACGGTAGAAAGAGGAAATGCCTGGAACTTAACTAGAGGAAGGCTTTGTTTATACTAATTTCTACCCTGCTAAAATGTCCTGCTGTAGCTCCAGTCTCCCAGGCAAGCTGCAGTCTACAGAAGATTCCTGCCTAAGCTGGTGCTTAACTAGAAAAGACAGCGGCTCAAGTATGAATAGCTCCACTGTTAACAATGGAAAATTTGGCAGGAAAAAGCAAACCCCAAAGCAGATGGTACTACCATGTAAGCAGCCATGATTCTTTGGGAGTAATTTGAGCCAGTTTGATACCTGGCAAGGGAGCTGGTGTTTCAGGCTGGCACATGGATATGTAAAGGAGTGGCTTGGGCACATTTTAGCTGAATATCGAGAAGTTGTTTCTGAGCACGAAATCTGTTAGACCAGCTGTTCCCAAATGGTTTTCTGTTTGTGCCTCTGTTTCTGGTGGTGAACTTAGCCCAGCTGAGCTTGCGACCCTAAATACGAACATAAACAATTGCATCTCTGTCAGGCTTGCGACCCCACTCTGTGCGGCTGTGACCCTGCTGGAGGTTACGACCCCTGGTTTGGGAATCGTTGGGATAGACTGTCAGATAGTCCTGCTGGGGAAGTGCTGATATGCCCCATCCAGGCCAGGATCATCACAACAAATGCCTTCAGATCTCACAGTAATTTGTAGGCCCCTGCCACCAGTTGGAGAGCGTAGCCTGTTAGAGCTGACATGTCACTTTGGTACATCAGGAACATCTCGGAGATCAAAAGGTCATAGTCCTCCCACGCTGCTGCAGCCTTTCTTCATGGGCTCGCCTCTTCATCTTACTTCCCCATCAGTTGGCTGGCAGCAAGCCCCAGGTCCCTCGCGGCGCAGCTGATTTGGCCATGACTGCTGGATGTGTATCAGCTGCAACTGCTGCCCCACCACCTCTCTGTCTTGCTGCTTCTCCCAAGCCACCCTTTCCAAAATGGTTCTCCCCGAATACTCCTTGCATTAATGCAGGGATTGATGACCGTCTCTCTCTGCTGAAATAATTAAAAGTTATATTCAAAGTAATTAAAAGCTATATAGGGCAGTGCTAGTGGAGGCGGGCTAAGTCTTCGCCTATATTCTGTAAAACTAATTCTATTATTCATATACCTGTAGATATGAGCACAATCTTACTGATGCGGGATGCTGATGGAGAAATACACAGAAAGTGGCCTCATCATTGCTGCTGTGGTCTGCAAAGCCTAGGCTCTTTGGTAAGCCATGCAGACAGCCTTTTTAATATAAAATGCCAAGTTACAGATGTCCTAATTAGAGATCTGGTTTTTAAGCTTTGTTCTGCTGCAATCTTAAATGGAATTTATAAACAACAACAAAAATAGATTTCAAATTTGTTTTTTGAAAGCATTCATTACCATAATGTAAAATAGTAACATTTTAATAGCTAACTGACTTGATAGTCCAAGGCCATTGACTTCATAATTTACAGTCATGGAAGTTCGACTGTGGCATCACTGCATGAATCCAACAAGGGGAGGAGCCTACAACAGATCATTTATTTTTACTTATTTTTTTTGTCAATGGATCCTGGAAATTGCCAATGACGGCAGGAAGGAGAGAGGAGGAGGTGGTGAAAAATATGACAATTGCTTATTATTTGGATAAAAACCTGAATTGCATAAAATTAGCCTGAATTCAGTCTGTGCAAGTCTTGTTTCAGAACTCTATATGTAGTGCTTTGTTTAGAGATGTTGCTGGACTGGTTTTCTGTCAGGCAGGTACATAGAAAGCATTCAACTGAAAATGAGAATAGCAAAGTCAAGTTGTGGAGCGTGTAAGCCATGCAAACAAATAAAGCCAGAAAATCTTATGTTATAGGCTGGTTACTGTACACGCCACTCTCAAATGAAAAAATTGTTTGAAACTTTGTATCTGTAACTTGATCATCCCTTAAACACTAATTACATGTCAGAAAATGGAGCATAAAGTCTCCTCCATCTGTCCAGGTTGGATATGGTGCACAAAGGAGCATACCCGATTCATAGTACCTCTTAGGTAATCAGATTAATATCTCCCGAACTGAATTTACCCTTTTGATACTGAGTCTTTCAGATGCCGTTTCACATATCATGTTCTGTTGAAGCTCTGTGGCTTTTCAGTAATTTCCTTGAAATCTATATGTGGTATGTCTGCACTCTTTTGAGCTGTTCTTGGGACATGCATCAATTAAATATGTTTCTGGCACTCTCTTAATGACATAGTTTCCCTGCAGTCAAAAACCGCTCCAAAAACTGAGATCATTTGTTTAATTTAAAAGCAAAAGGGTATGGAACTACAATTTCAGGCTTCAACAGCTATGCTGCTGTAGCTTTGAAGGAACAGAAAAAAAAAAAAATCTTGATGTCTTACACACAAAATAAATAAGTTCTTGAGTTCTTAAAATATCTGATTTCATCCAGTTTTTTACTTCCCTTGCTTATCTTTTGATTTTAATTCCTTTTTTTATATGGTAGATTTTCAACTTCATATCGAATTCCATTGTTTGTTGGTTTTGCTTAGCGAACCAGTGGGCTGGATTTTGTCATCTGGGTCTAAGGAAGAACTGTAAATGATGTAGGATGGTTCTTAATTAAAATTACTGATAACCAATCTGAATCCAGAATTGTATTTTAAGTGGTTGAACCTTTTGGCTCTAGGACATTCTGGGAATATATACTGTATAGGAGTTGACTGCTGTTTTTCAAATACATTGAGAGTAGAGGTACATAAATTCCTATATTCTACCAGATCCCTCCAGTAAGATTCATTCTGTGCCTCAAATATCTCTTAGCCTGCACCTGCAGTGGTGCTTTCATTGAGATCAGTAGCGTGGTTTTGAAGCAAGTCCTCAATGACCTTTGCTTGCTGCATGTTTTTTCGTTATGTGGAGCGGTTTTGATGTGCTAGAGAACTTTTGTAGGAAATTAAACTAGAAGTTCCCCTCCATGCTAGCCACTTGCGCTCAAAACCATCATGGAGGCAGAAGGATCTAAGCCAATGGCTGGTTCTCAAGCCACAGCCAGAGCAGGGATATTCTCACCAGGGAACCAGAGCCCACAAGTCTGGAACACAACAACGATGCGCATACAGGGTAGCCGCAGGGGGATTAACACCAACTCTTTTGGCCACCTGACACCGTTGTGCCAAATTATTCGCTAATGTGGACTTGCTTCTTAAGCAAACGTATGATATGTTTTCTCTTGTATGTTTTTATGTAAGTCAGGCAATACAGACCACTTCCAAAGATCAGTAGGAGGGGTTAATAATAAGCTGTAATGCCCTTTGCCTGACTGTGCTAACATGCAATTACTGAGCTCAGGTAATTCTTGATCAGAAGAAACGACAGTATGCATTTCAGCAGGTGGCTGAATGCATTAAATTTAACATTTATGCGTTACAGCTCAAGTTCTAGCTGGTAGGATTTGACAAGCTCATCGGAGCCTCTAGTTTGTTCTGTTGACTATTCAACCAGAATAACGCAAACTAGCAAAGGCTGGTCACATTACTTTCGTCTAGGTTAGCATGAGGTAACTCCGAACAGCATGGGATCAACACGTCAAGTGGTTTATGTCCCTAGAGTTGATTGTCTTGGCTTATGGTCAACAGCTGCCCAGTTCTCCTTTTCCTGAGGGTGCATCTGCTTCTTAGTCACCGCTGTGACAGTCATGTGAGCTAGCGTGAAATGAGCTGTTGGGATCCAGACGGTTCCAGCAGCAGATGAGTCACAGAGGCAGAGAGGTCAGCACAGGCTGATCTGTCTAGTATTTACCACGCACGGTGTAGATACATGCTGAGGTGAACCTGCTTTCTGTTAAAATGAAATGTCTTTTGTCTGGATGGGAAGATCCTATGGGTGAGAGGAGGCTGTATCACCTTCATGCCATTCTGACTGTGTAAAGGACTTGGAAAACTTATTTTAATGAGCTGTGGGTTTCCCTTAGGTAGGGATACCTTGCTTTCCTCACTTGTTATAACAAGGTATTTGTGTCCAGCAGGCCGAATAGTAATTGTGAGTAAGTCAAATGCAATGTAATAGGGCAGCTCAGGCCATGCAATTTAGGGCAATTTTGAGTTTATTATAGCTTCAGCCCAGGATTTGGTGGTTGTTCTTTTGCATCAGTATTTAAGGTGGTAGCAATTCACCTGCAGTTTGGTGTAGTGCAGTTTTGAATCATATGCATTTCAAACAAATAAATAAATAAATGCAACTTGCTGTTTCTGTAAAACAGTGGATTTTCAGTGGACTTCAACATGATAAAGTATTTCTTATTTTCATTGTGCTGAAAATTTTTGTGACAACTGTGGTTTCAATGAAAAAATAAGTGTTTTATCAGAAGTGACGTGTTCTGTGGAGATGTGTTTGTGCTGATAAAATAAAAATCTTGAAGACGAGAGGAGGCAAGGCTGGGGTTCTTGGTCAGAACCAGAGACATGCTACACAATAACATCTGGGTTATTGTCTGTGTGTTTCTTTTTTTCCTCTCTCACCATTCTTGCACCCTCCCACCCAAAAAATGTTGTTTTGCAAGGTCTTGCTTTTGCTAAACCAGTGAAGAATAAAACAAAAATAAAACTGTTTACCAGTTGGCCCTACTTCTTAGCTCCATATGAAATTATGTGGCGTTTGTCTTGCATTTTGCACAGGTACCTGTGGTAGTGGCGTGCCATATTCTAATCGCTCCGATAAACAATTGCCTGCCAGTGGTTGCCTTGCACATAGCGGTGAGCAATCCCTACACTCAATGGTGCCATTGAAAATGCTTGAGAGCTTGCTGCCCAGTTTCAGCAGTTTAATTGCTAATGATGTGTTATTGCTTCAGAATTTAATAGCTGTTTCTGGTTATGATAAAGTTGTTTTAAACCTGCAAGCTTTTTAAAACTGAATTTGTCGCTTCCTCTTTGCAGTGTGGTTTCCTCCTTTGGTACCTTCAAAACATTGTGGTCCGGGGTGTTGGGTGAGGTGACATGTCCTATTTACACTCGATTGGAAAAGACTGCGTCATGGGCACTTGAAGCTCTGTGGGGTTTTCTTAGTTCACACACTCAGATGTGGCTTCCTGTCATCACCTGATTACTTACTTTGAATGCTAAAATAGTCTTGCTAACTTCGGTATTATTGTCTTAAACTTCAGACAGAAGACAGGCATAGATTTTAATGTTACCTCTGTGTGCTGCCTGTTGTGGAGTGAGCACAGTGATGATCAAAATATTACATGGCATACTCCCTCATAGTTAACCTCAGAAGAAAGCCTCTTATTTGTCTCCTTGGCTGCTTCTGCTGTCTTTGCAGTCTTCTCTCCATCTCCAGGGCCCAAAAGGAGAAAAATGACCAGTCAGGGCACCGTACGATTCTACAAGACTAAGGGGTAAAAAAGATTTTTTCCTTTTGGGCCCTCCTGCCTTTTTTTACTGGCAGGGGTTGGTATTGCTAGGCCTTGATTCAATGTTTGAAATGCCTGTGTGTCAACAGGAGTGTGATTGCCTCAATAATTCAATCAATGTGGAATGGTGGCCCTGGAGGTCAGTATAAACTCTTCAGGCCGGGGACTTGTGCCTTCACTGTCTAAGCTTTTATAACCCTGAGCGTCCTGTTACTATTAGCTAATAAACCAAATTATGATAATTTTGTTTGTTCATTTTTATCTTCTTTTGTCTTGCTTGACCAGGTAGTGGCAACAGAGTGGGTATTAATACAGTACCCTTCCTCTGCCCTGTCTCCAACGACATTAGAGATGTCCTGTGCTCGCAGGTTCTGCGATCAGAATGGTCATAACAGAACAAATAGGCCAGGAAACAAAACTTGAAATGTTTATCCAAATCTCTTAATCCACCAGCCACTAAAAATGTCCCTGCCATGTCTTCCTGCCATTTCCCAAATCCTTGCAAAGGAAAGCATTAAAGCAGCCATATGGTAGATGTGTTCAGTTGGAGGGCTCTCAGTCAGCTTCTTATCTGATGGAACTACAGAGTTCAGCATACAAAATAGTGTCATGCATTGTTTATCCTCAAAATTTTAGCAGAAGTCTGTCAAATACTGCTCAACAGGCTCAACTGCAACCTACCTGTTTCAAAGTAGCTGGTGATTCTGGTTACCTCAGGTTCTGGAGCCTATGTTGAGATGGCTTAAAGGCCATAAAGGTTTTCTGTTTTGTTTCGGTTTTGGGTTGTGTTTTTATTTTGCAAAATCAAGCCTTTAAGAATCAGACCCTTGATATTAGGTTTCTGGATAAATTGAAGTACTAAAAATGTTTTCCTGTACTTTTTTTCTTCTTTTAAAA
>WAAD01037739.1:104153-135890 GCA_013389945.1 Fregata magnificens
CTCATGCACTTATGGTTTTATTTTCAAAGTTGGGAGTTTTGAGAATGTAAGTATGTGGAGGTCTCTGAATGGCACACAGAGGTGGCGTTCCAGACTGCTGCATGCCCTTCATAAGTCCAGGGTTTTTGAAGAACGTGACAATAGAACAGCGCGTTGAGTGAACAANCCACTGTGAATACCTTGACAATAAGAGCAGTGATTAAAACTGCTGCTGTAACCATGGCTCTTGAAATATTTGCAAATGTGTAAGTCCCCAGTGCCCTACAGTTGACTGGCAGCCTGGAACCAGCAGGACTGGGCTGGCAGCCTGGATTCAGGGAAAAAGAGGGATTCGTCTCTAACAGTGAAGTAGCATCCAGCTTCTAGTGGGCAGAGGATAGAATGAAGGCATGTTGATGAGACAGGAACAGTGGCTCGTAGAAATGCCTGTGTAGGCCAATGTCTCAGAGTAAATACACTGTAAACTGGTAGTGTAAAGAAATGACAGGAGCTGAGGCAGTAGGTTCCCCGCTTATTAAGATTATGACCTTAAGGGCTACATGAAGACCTTCTAGTCGAAGAACATGGTCCAAATGCACAAGCATCTTTCTGAACAGGTAAACTCTGTTTTACAGCTATAGATGAACAAGTTGTGATACAGTTCAGAAATTGGCATATTCCTTGAAATCTCCATTTAGGAGTTGGCTCTGGTTATTTGAAAGTAGAACTTTAGGTTGGTTTCTGGATGGAGACATTTGACAGAATTTGGAGGTGTATGATGGAAATTTGTGTATTCTTCCATATTATGTCATGTCATGTTAGGATGAGGGATGTTTTTACGGTGAAACTAGCATTGAAGGCAACAGAAATGAGCCTTGAATCCTGCTTGCCATCTGAAGAAGTACTCAGGATCTCTCTTGGCGGTCCGTGGCTCGTATAAAGACTTTTGGTAAGACTATTAACAGAAGTGGAACCTTTTCAAATGAAGCACTGAAGTCATTCAATCAAAAGATGGCAAGCATAAACCACAGGAGAGACCCTCTGGATTTGTCTTTCCTTTGGGTGACCAAATTTCATGTGTTTTGGATTAATGAGATGAAGCCTAAGGGAAGGTACTAAAAGAGAGAGGAAATTTTGGAAGTTGCTTCACACAGTTCACTCTGAGAAAGCACAGCACAGTCCTTATGGTCTCTGCACAAGTGTTTATACATTCTGACTTGTGTAAGAACAGCTTTCTGCTTGAGTATTTTTTTACTTTCTGAATCAAAATTAAATACCAGCTACAATGTTGTTAACCTTTAAAATGTTCTGTTCTGTGAATGAAGATTTTTTTATTTTGGGGGAACAAGATTCTTATTCACCGGGCATTACTGTATTGTGGGGTTTGTTTCAATAAGTACCTCACAATAAAAGACAGATCAAGGTTATTCAGCAGGAGGACGTGAAGGATCACAAATGAGAAGAGAAGAAGGGATTCTCCTCTGTCCACTCAAGAGGAACCGGGTAGTTCTTTCTCAGCACTTCTTTCCCAACATGGCCAAGCCCTGCTGTGTTTGGAAATGGGATTCAGATTAAAAGTGGCTTTTCCCTGTGATTTTTGTGCCTTCAGAAGGAAGAAGTTATCTGTCTTGCAAATGGCATGTTCTTGCTACATCTGGCAAGAAGGCGGGAGAGTCAGCAAACAGTGGCTGTCACTGTGTCTTACTGTGAATTAGCATCTCATTTTTGGATTTGGTTTCCTGTTATCTGTCAAAACTCTCTTGTGTAACTTCAGTTCCTCCAGAAATAACTGTCTCTCCTGAGTATCTCATGGTGAAGTGGTGGTTTCAACTTCCTTTTGACTGAGTTCCAACTTCAAGGATAATGGATCTTTCTGTTTTCTTTCGTTGCTGCTCTCCCTGCTCATCTTCATAATCTTTTATTACTGAAACTGCAGNGTAGTTTCTCCAAATACGAATTTTCTGTGTCCTGGCCTGTTGAAGAATGGAAAAAAAAAATCAAGGAAGTTATTTAGTAAAATTAAAGCAAACTCCCAGCTTACATTTTTAAAGCCCTTTCGCTTAGCTGCTGCAGCTGATCTAAAAACATGTTAAATCCCATTTCCATATTTGCTTCAGTTAAGTTTCTTCAAAGGACAGGAGTATCAAATTCTAATGCACAGTTTCCTTTCAGAAGACATAATCTCCGGGAGATGAACGTCTGAAACAGCTGTTAATTTTCACATTCCACCTATCTGTCCTAAATAAACACAAAGATGATTCAGTATGTAATAGAAGAGAGAGATATGTATATGCCTGTGCATATATGTATACATGTAGATGGATTTATTGATAACCATATACTCAGAAGTCTTTTACAATTGATCTGTCGGGGCAACTCAGATGAATGGTCATTCCCTTTATGTTTGTCTCTGGAGTTGTTATGGTTATCAGATCTTTTTTCATCTAACAGTGAAATACTTTACTTTGGGAAATTGCAGACTAGTCTTTGGTCAATCGTTCATTAAAGAATTGATTAAAAAAAACAACCAAACAAACAAACAAACAAGCTGGTCTTTAAAGCCAAAAACTGGGTACCAGTAGCTTTAGGTGCATTTGAACAGGTTAGAATTTGAGGATGGAGACAGTAGTCATAGTTCTGAGAGAATATGGGTACAAAATTTTGCATATGTAAGTGTTGGCAGCATGGAAATTTCAGGCATTATCAATTGTTCTTCAGCTAAATATGTCAGCCAGTTCACATCTTGCCTCTTGTGATATTTGCAGTCCTAGCATTAAAGCATAAATCTTTTTAATGATATAGTAAAAAAACTTACTAGGCCAATGAGTCCTGTGTCATGGTCTCTCAAAAAGCATGATGACTTTGAAATTTCTTTTTGTGGAGTAAAAGTCAGAAACAGCATCCTTCTAAAACACAACACAATAACAGATTGGGGTTGGGGTTGGTGGTAAATTATATGTGGCAAATGTTGCTGAAGGAGTGACTTGTACATCCTAAAGAATATGAGAGCAGTGGATGATTTCCCTTATTGTATGAGGCCTAAGGGGGAACCTTTAAAAGAGAAATAATATTAGAGGATAGACCAATCAAAATAACCCTCCTAAAGGAACTTTCTAATGTGATTAGGTCTGTTTTTACTAGCCAGTATAGTATCAGGACTAGTAACAAAGCTAGTATAACATCAGCACATAACTTTTAAAGTACGAGATGTAAAGCTGCATCACATACAAACATTTATCACTATAACAGAATTAATCCTTTGTACCTGCAGGCTATTGTTTTGCTTTGTTGGATTATAACTGTTGGTAATGATAGCCCTTCTGCCACTTTACAGTGTGTAATCTTTGCATACAAACGTTAGCTTGTATAAGCATCCCTCTTTTCTTCCCGGATTTGCCATTTTCATCTTCTTTTTTTCTGCCTGCTTTTTGTTTAATTTTGTATCCCTAAAGTTGTTCATTACAGAGAGTACTTAAATACAGATTGTTTCTAAGTAAACACGATGGTCTGAAACCATAGACCTCAGATGATGGAGAACATTTTGGTCTACTGGTATAACGGACTCAATGTGTCCAATCACAAAAAACACCATATCATCTTCAAATAGATAATTCATCTATTCTTTTAGGGCGCTGATTCAGCATTGAATGTTAGCAATGTTTAAAAACAGTGTCTCTGCTGAAAAGACAAACCAACAAAAGGGACTAACCTTTAGGGATCTAAACTTCAGTTTTGAAATAAGTCAATATTGTGTTGTGCAAAATGGCTGGAAGTTTTCTGTTGAACTTAGATTTGGTATAGTGTTTTTATGAGAGGTGATGAGGTCAAACCTCCAAATAATGATGGCTGCAATATAATGTCTTCATAGGTATATGTGTCAGAATACTAAGAAGTCAGAGGGTAAAAATATTATAGTTCATAAATACAGGTTTTGCTAGCACTGGCATTGGATTTCTCTCTGTAAAACACTTTTCTCTCTGACTCTGCTTGGCATCTCATCAAATACAAAATCAGGCCTGATATTACATTAACCCTGAGAAAGAAAAAAACAAAGAATCCTCCATACTGGAGTTATTACACATTATGTTTTTCTTTTGTCGTCGCAGTTTAAGAATCTCAAATTAGCTAATAAGTTAGTGAAAATTCTAGAGTCCATCTTCTGAAAACATAAAGCATAATTTAAAATGCTGACAGTCAGATGCTGGTAATGACTCTGGCACTGCTTGCAACTAACCCATCATAGTGATTGTAGATTCTCTATCCCAGCCAGAGTTGTTGTATGAGGAGAAAAATAAGACAAAGCCCATTAAGGTCTCAAAAATTTAAAAAGTGACTTCTTTAATATACATGGTCTTCTGAGCATAAAGGGCAGAAAAGTCAGCAGAAAAGAATATATATATTGTGAACTGGAAAGAAATCGGTGCCTTTGAAATTGTATTCCTTGCTTTGCCCTAAATCTGACTGCAGCTTTTAGCTTCCACCACATGTTTACATTGGAAATCTCTCTTTGTGCATATAGAGTTTGTTCTCTTACAAAATTATGTCTCAGGGGAAGGATAATTTAAAGCCATTTCCATTTGTTATGTCTGTGCTGAACTAGGTTATTAGGGGCTGTTAATGCTGGATAAACTCAAAACCTACAACTACCTTCATCTGTGGATTATAGAATCTGTCCAACAAATTGCATGCTGATAATACCAGAATAAGGAACTATGGGCAGTTTCGTATTGTAGCCAGCACTGGGATCATTTTATAGTGTAGCCAACATCAGGGTTGTGCTAATAATCACAGATGTGCATCTGACTTCACTTTAGGAAGGCTGAATTTTTAAAGGTTAAGTCTGATGATAGCCAATGTAATTTTAGTTTTCTAGGTTAGGAGCTCTTGCTGGACAGCCTTTGAGAAAACGTGGATTGTGGTTTTTGTAATTCTAGACCTAGCATCATCTTATTTTGCATGATTATAAGTTAAAGCCCAGCCGTAAGCAGGGGACAAGTTGTAAACTGTGCTTCAGGAGTAGCCAGAGATAGCAGTGAAAGTTGAAGACACATCGTTAAGCTGAAGTTTTTCTTTCTTCTATGTGTTGGCAGGAGAATGATCATGTAACAGTGTAACATTGGCTTATTTGAACTATGAGTTACCTTTCCTTCATTGGTTCAGGCAATAGCTGAATGAATTATATGGCTGGGAGCCAAGAATCAACCCATTCATCTTTACCTGCTCCTCATTCCCTCTCTGACCAACTGCTTCTATTGTAGCGGTAAGCCTGACTGACCACACTTATGCTGGGATCCAAGACACAGGGGCCAGTGCTACCCTGCATGAAAGACACTCGTTCCTGTCTGTGAGTGAGTGTGTAATCCTACCCAGTTGGACCATTAGTCTTATCAAGTCTGAAAAGTTCAGATACTAATTATCTGACATTTATAATTACAGGATACTTTCACAAGATTTATATATTTGTTGCAGATGAATGCTTTTATAAGTGGAAACTTGTCTTAATCTTGTATCTAAAATATTAGGCTGCAAACATCATAAGAACTTGTTTTCTGGAGAAAGTCTTCAGTGTTTCTTTTTTCTTTCTTTGACTGGGAGACAGAAAATCAAATCACTCCTTTGGTATGTCCCAGATGACTCCAATTGTGCAGATGCGTAAAGGTGAAAAAGAACAGAACAAAGTTATAATTCACAGACAGTATAAAATCTGTATTGCTTAAGATTTCCCCATCACTTTCATACCCTGATTTTCTGGAAGCAATGGTTTTGCATCACTGGATTTCTGACTGTCTCAAAAGGCCTTGGAAGTTTTAGCTCATTATGAATAACCAGGACTAGAAGAAATTAAATAGCCTTCACAGCGGTTATTAATTATGGAAGTTTTAGAAGCTTGCATTGTTTTTAAGGTATTCTGATTCTAGCTTATCCAAATAGAGGTCAGAAGTTGCTTGACCTGTGAGTAAAGCATGTAAAATCCGGTCTCTGTTTTTGTGATTCCACAAATATCCTCTATATGAAATACAGTAGGGAGGCAGAAAGGAGGAGTAGTTCCATATGCATAACAAGTTTTTTTGTCAGCCTGATGGGGAAAAAGAAATCTACCGATTTCCAATCAGTGCTAAGCCAGTGATTACCACTGATAATGGAGAACTGATTTTTGTCTGCCAGGTATGGCTGTTGATTCTTCACTAAATGCTATTTGTTGGTTGCTATATGTTGGCTATGTTGTTTGCTGTGGGGTGCTCTTTCACCTCAGACAGCTCTGTCCTAACCTTCACCTGAATGTCCACAAGAGAAAGAGGGAGCTGCTCAGAAAGTCAGCGTGGCTCCAGTGGGGTAACTGCAGGGTTTCACAGTGAGCAAGGGTATGAAGAGGACCAGGAAGTATGAATTCAGGTACTTCTCTAGCTGTCAGCCACAAGCATTTGATGAGATAAAGAAGTGAGTGAAGTCACGTACCTCTCCATCAGAACAAGGAGAAAACTAGTTGGGAACTGTGATCGTGAGTCTCAGTTTCCTCAGCTGCTCAGTGGGAAAAAACCACTATGCACTGTGCAGATATTATCTAGGCCTTCATGTCATGAGGTGGATGCTTTTTGTTAAAATATCTGTAAATTCTCCCAAGACCTGTACTTCATATTCATTCTGTGCTTTAATCCTTCTAATTTTGAGCATATCCTCTCAATAACATTCAGAGGAGGGTTGATTTGTTGATTATCTCAGCTATGCTATGTTTTTGTTTCTTGTTTGTAGATGTTAGTTTAACCACACTTTGAGCAAAATTCTTGAAGAATTTGGATCTTAGTAATTTTGAAGGGATAACTAGCAATCAAATGGGAAACTATTTGCTTCTGTGTTGTTTTATTAATCAGTTTTCTTTTGGTTAGTTTCTTTTACTTTTATAATCACAGCATGATTTAATTTACCTTGTATTGTTTGAGTTTCTTCCTTTTTTGAAGGTAAAGGCAATTTTGACAGTAAAGTTTGGTATTGAATCTACTGGGGCCCAGTCAGGAGGAATTGTCATGCATTCCTCATACTACAGCAGTAACAAATGCAACATTCACTTCAACAGAAATGGGGTTCTTTTAATTATTTGGAGATTATATGTTAAACCTTTTTGAGTTGGACTACACGAAATAGAGAAATCAGTATCAACCGTGATGTTTTCGTATGAAAGAAATTTGAAAAACCCATGGAAGGCAGGGATTTAAAGTTAAATAGAAATTGTACATAAAGTTCAGCTGGAAAGGAATAGTTAGTCCAGTTGCCATACTCATTACTGGTCATTTGTAAGTTTTGAAAACAATTACATATTAAACTCCTGAAAGTGTGTCTTTTTAGGAACCAAAATTACAAATATATAAAGAACGCTCTGTTCTTAGATTCTTTTCTTTAGAGTCATTGTTTGCATTTGCTGGTTTTTTAATCAATCCAATACAAATAGTGTGGTATGTCTGTATAAACTTACACACTTAACTTCTGGCATTCCTCTGTGTAATAAACTGCTTTTGCCAAGGAAGGATAACCTAGATTATGAAACCCAGGGACTGCTTTTTGTATAAAGATGCTGTGTGCAATTTTGAACTTGTGTTCAAGGTAAAAGACTCAAGAAGTTAATGAAGAGGGAATTAATCTTCCCTCATGCTCACTGGATAGCAATCACAGACTTCAGGTTTTGAGGAGACAGAAAAAAAAAGATCTTTGCTGCCAGTGGCCATAAGGCTGAAATGCTTTTATTCTCTAGAGAGGCAGAACTCATCTGCAGCTTCCCCTCATTTAAACTCAAGACACTTCAGTTTCCTGTTTACTTTGTATCTAAGTAGATTTTCTTTTAGATTGTAGATAGCTGTTTGTGTATTCTTTGCTAAGGGTTATTATTTTTTCCTTTAGCTGCTGGCTTGGGAATGGCCTGAACAGTGTTGCTTTATTGAAAAGGATTATGTGCAACCTTGGCTAGGGAATCCCAGAGGAAGCAGATACCACACAAAATCAAAACACAGTGTCTCCAGGTTGCCACTTACTGAGTCTTTTAGCAGTGATCTACTTGAAGTAGCCTTGTGGGAAAACAAATTTTTAGTGTTTCTTAATGTCTGCAGCACCACTCGCAATGACAGAACATGGAGAATCTGTGTTCCTTTTAGTGGGACAATCACAGTGAATCTTTGAGTCTGGCACCCAGCTGGTGATGGTGATGCTATTTTATTTTTTTTATTGGCTGGATTGATGTCCTCCATCAGTCTGTAGATCAGCTCAAGTGAGTGTTTACATTCCCTTTGAGATCTTCATCAGCTTTTTCTTACTTCAGTGAAGCATCTGTGAGACTATCTAAAATTTTTCTGAAGACTTATGTCTTCAAATTTGCCCTGGAATTCCTGGTGGAACCAGGAAGACACCATTAACTAAACTGGCTCATGTTACCTGGCTGCAGGAAAAGAGCCTGTGCTCCTTTCAAGTCATGGTAAAGCCTCCCATGCCTGCTGTTGGGTCACTTCTAGTGGATTTTTCTAGCATATTAGCTGAGTAAGGCCTTTGACATGGTCTCCCACAGCATTCTCCTGGAGAAGCTGGCAGCTCACGGCTTGGATGGGCATACACTTTGCTGGGTAAAAAACTGGCTGGATGGCCGAGCCCAGAGAGTGGTGGTGAATGGAGTTAAATCCAGTTGGCGGCCGGTCACAAGAGGTGTTTCCCAGGGCTCGGTTCTGGGGCCGGTTTTGTTCAACGTCTTCATCAGTGATCTGGATGAGGGGATTGAGTGCACCCTCAGCAAGGTTGCAGATGATACCAAGCTGGGCGGGAGTGTCGATCTGCTCGAGGGAAGGAAGGCCCTGCAGAGGGATCTGGATAGGCTGGATCGATGGGCCGAGGCCAACTGTATGAGGTTCAACAAGGCCAAGTGCCGGGTCCTGCACTTTGGTCACAACAACCCCATGCAACGCTACAGGCTTGGGGAAGAGTGGCTGGAGAGCTGCCCGGCAGAAAAGGACCTGGGGGTGCTGGTCGACAGCCGGCTGAACATGAGCCGGCAGTGTGCCCAGGTGGCCAAGAAGGCCAACAGCATCCTGGCTTGTATCAGGAATAGTGTGACCAGCAGGAGTAGGGAAGTGATCGTGCCCCTGTACTCGGCACTGGTGAGGCCGCACCTCGAGTACTGTGTTCAGTTTTGGGCCCCTCAGTACAAGAAGGACACTGAGGTGCTGGAGCGTGTCCAGAGAAGGGCAACGAGGCTGGTGAAGGGACTAGAAAACAAGTCTTATGAGGAGCAGCTGAGAGAACTGGGGTTGTTTAGTTTGGAGAAGAGGAGGCTGAGGGGAGACCTTATTGCTCTCTACAACTACCTGAAAGGAGGTTGTAGTGAAGCGGGTGTTGGACTCTTCTCCCAATAAACTAGCGATAGGACGAGAGGAAATGGCCTGAAGTTGCGTCAGGGGAGGTTTAGATTGGACATCAGGAAGAATTTCTTTACCAAAAGAGTGGTTAGGCATTGGAACAGGCTGCCCAGAGAGGTGGTGGAGTCGTCAACCCTGGAGGCGTTCAAAAAAAGGTGTAGACGTGGCACTCCAGGGCCTAGTTTAGGAGTCATGGTGGTGTTAGTTGATGGTTGGACTTGATGATCTTAGAGGTCTTTTCCAACCTTAATGATTCTATGATTCTATGATTTTAAGCTCTGTGTTGCTTTTCTAGAAGAGAAGAAACATCCTGGTAGAATCCTTTCTTCATAGCTCACGTAGCCATGTCTTATGGAAGCTTTGTGGACAGGAATGGCAAAGATTGCAAAGTATATTGTAAATGTTTCTTTCCAAAAAGGAAAGAAGCCAAAGAAATGGCTCAGAGGTCCATGTATCAAAATACAACAGGTAAGTATACGGTCATTACTAGGCTATGATCAGGAGGAGGAGGAACTAGGCAGTTGCTTCTCATTGTGATGCACTTTTTTGCCTTTTCAAGTCTAGAGCTGCAGTGTTTAAGCTCACCTGCTCCTCCTTTGCTAGCCGATCCGCTTACCAGTGCAAGAACACAGAAATCTTGGCCAGTGTACATTTCAGTTTGACTCCTTATGAGGCACACCATTGATATTTCAGTGTTTAATTCACTTCTAGAGAAATGAGCAACTGGTCTTGTTCTTGTGACAAATTAACATTTGCATGTATTATTATACCTTAGGCACCCAGTAATTGTCAGCAACAGCTCCATACAGGCCAGCAGTAGGGAAGGGCCTCTACAAAGCTAAAGTGAAATATGGAGAAAAGGTCACACAATCTATTTAACCTCTAAGCAAGTGCTGTCACACAAGTGTTCATAGTGGAAAATGCCCCTCTATTCATAAGTATGGTACTCTACTGCTAGGAAAAAATTGTCATCCTCTCTTGGATTGCCTAACTTTGTTTTACAGTAGATCTGAACTAACATTTTATTATGTTTCTGCATATGCACCGGGGCGGGGGGGAGAGGACATAGGCACATGGGGCAAAAAGAACAGGAGAGAGAAGAAGAAAGAAAACTGACCTGGGCCCTTTTGAGAAAGCCTGCCGCTGAGCCTGGTATATTGACCCAGGATGGAGAGAGCTACAGACTATAAACCTGGTTTCTCAAAAAGCATGCCTCTCTAATCCCCTGCATCCGCTGAGGGCCTCTTAGTATTGTTGTAAAAGGTCTGTTTTCCAGAGTGATTTGATTCCCATAGCCATGGGCAAAGGCACCCAAGCAGCTCTTGTTTGATTAAGAAGCTGAATTGTTTGCTGGTGACTGTAAACACAAACAGCTGCTTTCTGAAACCACACAAAAATGAGAGCCAGATTGGTACTTCTGCTGCAGGATGGAGTTTTAAACAACTCACTAGCTATCTGGGAATATTTTCTTTAGGAAAATAATTGGGATGGATGTTAATAAATGCAGAATAAAATGCATGTGTATTTAACTCACCTTCACTCTGCCCTGATTATTTTTGGTGCAGGTTGATCCTCCAGTCTTAGAGCAGAACAAAAGCAACTTAGCTTGCTTCAGGTAGTAATATTTACAGGGACTTGAAAATACAACCAAAAAGAAGAACCTTACAGGATCAGTCAACGCTGCCTATTTTCCGTTTAGCAGTGACTTTGTTTGCATTTGTCCAGGGAAAGAGAGAAGGTGTGGTGTTGGGGACCCTATGCTGGCCTTACTGTACTGAAGTGATTCTCCTTAGACTGGTTTTGTTGATTTTTATGATCATACTTTTCTACCCACAGAGTACACAGCGTATAACTGTGCACAGGGATGTGGTCTCCTGGGTTTCAATGTTTATATTTAATCTATTGTATTGTTCTTTGCAACTAGGTATTCTGAAGGTTATGGACTGCCTTTCCCATGCCACTGCGTAACTACTGTCCTCAGCAAATATTGTTTCATAGGTTGAGCAATCATTTTAATTGACTTTGTCGTGTGTAGGTACTTATTGAAAGGACCATCAGCAAGATACATAGAAAACATTAGACAATTCACTACCTGAGACTACTGAAACCAAAAGGTTGTGAACAATCCTGTTTACTAGTTTACTACTTTCTGTTCATGCGGTTTGTTTTGATTTCACTCTGAATGGAGAGTGAAAACCAGTTGTGTAATTATTGTTCGCCAAGAACAGGGAACATGAAAAGCAGTACATAAAGCCAAGTTTTATTATAGTAGTTTAACTTCCCATTTCTCAGATGCTAACTCAGACCTCTTTACCGTGATTGGGTTCCCAAGCTTTCGGATATGGTCCATGTATGTAGTGACACTTACGCATTTATTATATATAGATGTGGCTTACATATGCACACAAGTAATTTTCAGAAGGATTCTGAAATTACAGGATTAGGCATCTGGAGACCTGGCTTCTGTACATGGCTTTACCATCAACTTCCTGAAGGACTTAAGCAAAGTTGGAAAGTTTTTTACACAATTACATTGGACAGCACATAATCCTGTTCTGGGGAATAACAAATGTCAGTAGAAATCTGTGCTGCTTTGTGGATTCTGCTCTCCCCTGATGGATTGTGAGAGTTAGGGCTGTTGAGGGCTCTTCCAGCTTTTTACCTTCCTTGCTACTTGATTCCGTGTCCTGGGAAGCATTTTACTACATTTTAATCCAAGTTTTGTTGACTTGAATGTGTTTAGCCCTTGACCGGCTATAAGGGCAGCGCTTCTCTCCCCATCTCCATTTTTCACTTTGCAGCTAACCTGTGGGTTATAACTACCCCAAAGCTGTCTTTCTGTTTATTCCCCTTTTATGTGCACTGAGGATGATGCAGCTTTTCTAGAGAGACCACAAGACTTGATTCATTGATGTTGTAAGAACTGTCAAAATCTTGTGACAGAAGCAGAAAATTTTGTTAACATTGGAAAGAGAGGTGGCTAGAGCTGTAGTCTGGATTCCAGCTGTAGGGGTATTTCTGTTAACTAAAAAGGGATTCAGAACCTTATACTGAGCTGTTTTTATGAACTTAAAATAATTGAATGGTTTTTGTTTAGCTCTGGATATTTCCTGAATGCATTTGCAAGTCAGACAGTGTAGTGCTGGGCTTAAAAGCCTGGCTTCAGCTTGAGATGTATTAAACAAAATAACCAAAGAGAATTTATCATGCAAATGTATCTTAACTTTTGAAAATTTTTGTGTTACAATTAGTGTTGCTCTTAGTAACACTGCTATATACTTTTTAAATAAAAATATCACGTCTTTTAGAGTTGTCTAAGGAAAAAAAACCCTTACTCTGCATATGCAATTATCTCCACGCACTACCAAAGTGTCTGAGCATCCCCTAAATATTTAAATATGGAAATAATGATAGTGATAGTACTCTCTTCTTTTTCAGCCTGTAAAGAAGATAGTTAGTTCAAAGGTTGCTTATTGCATGAACTTTCTGGTGTCACGGTTAGAGGTTTTGAAGACATTCAGGGAAAGCTAAGTAGAATGTTGCCTATAGTTTTGAACATAGTTATACCCATTATATTCTCTTCTGGTCCAGGAGAGAGTTCCCTTCCTCGTACAGCCAGGAGCATCCTCTTTAGCTCTGGCAGCCTGGTCATTCTGGTGCTGCAGTGGCTGACTGTGGGCACTGCGGAGACATGATTACTCACATAGTGTTGACTGATCTCCAAATATCAAGGCAGAGTGGAAAATACAGTTTTGTGTTAATGAATTAAGAGAAATTTATATTCCTGAACCAATGGACTTCATAAAAATGCTAGACTTCACTTCTTGGTAGAATCAGTAATTTAGCCTGGAGGTCACAAATACCAGTCTTGCTCTCCAGACCAGTCTTGAATATCATAGGGGGCGGTCTTCTATTTAGGTGAAAAAGACTAAAGATTGATCAAATGACTAGAAGGAAACTTATGAGGAGCAAGCAAAGAAGAAGAGAAGACCAGAAAGAATAAATGAGTGTGTTTTGTATTCAGAGTAGCTCAGTGGGCTTTGGGGAGTGAATGTGCTTGGGTACTGTTTAACTCACCTTTGCTCCTCCCAGCACCTCTCATACCCAGAAACTCAATAATGGACATGGGATAAGCATCTGCTATAGATACTTTTTCCTTGGTGTGTTACACCCATCCTTCTTTCTCTCCCTTTTCCTCAGTGCTTCATTTACTTCTTGTTGGTTTCTCTGTTGTTTGATCCCTGTCTACCCTTCTTCCAAGTGAAGCAGGATTTTTTTGTTTCTTATTAATGGTATGAAAAAGTAGAAATCAAAAGCAGGAGGTCTGGAACACACCTTCAACCATTAAGCTCAAGTAACCAGCTGGGCAGCCAGGTGGGAAAACCCCTCGTGCTGGTGGGGAAGGGTGTCTTGCTCTCTCTGCTGAGATTCCAGTATTGTTGCTGACTGGGCTGCAGCAGGAGCTGGAGGCATGAGAAACACCTCCGTGCTGTGTGCTGGGGTGGCACGGTGGGGATATAGTTGGAAGAGGGGACGGCAAGGATGCTGGCCCTCCCACAAAACTGCTTCTCCCTCCCCCTTCCTTTTCTTTTGCAGCTGCACACAGCGCTGTGGCTCGGAGGTCATTTGTTTCCCACAGCTTCACAGAACACTGTAGCAGAAAGGGAGACAATGGTCCCTTACAAGGGGCAATGTGAGGCCTTCTTTCATCTCTAATAAGCCCCTTCACTTGCACTGTGAAGCCTGGTGTGTGTGTGTGCGTATGCACAGTTCCAGTGTGAACCATTGTGCAGCTTCCATTGATGTAAAGCATCCAGGTTTTTTGTTTTGTTTTTCAAATGGGTAACTCTTGGCATGTTCCAGCCTGAGGTGGGTTTTCTGTTCAGCACGAGCACATCAGGAGACATCCCTTCTCCTTTTCACGTAGCTATTAAAATATAGGGCCCATCTGGTCAACGTCAGTCAGCAGAAAGACTGAACTCGGAAACAAGGAGAGGAGGGGGGCAACTACCTTTAGCTCCCCTCTGCCAAGCACAGGCTCTGCTTGTTGCTCTGCTTGGGCATGTTTGCTGGCTGAGCGTGTCAGGAGAGCTCTGTGAGAACAACCAGCCTGGCAAAGCAACCAACTGTCCTGTCACCGAATTTGCAAGCAGAGGTGCAATTTGAAAACTTTTTCTTCTCTGTTACCCTGCTATAATGAGCAGGAAAGGAAAGGGAATGAACGTATGATGAAATTTTAAGGTGCAGGAGTTCGGAGCAGTGGTCAGTCTAGTCTGGGATACCATTTTACCAGTGTCTTTTGCTCGATCCTTTGAAATCCCACTCCTTGGACCACCCTCTAAGTCTGGAGAGCTTTCCTTCTTATGTGAAATAGGAAGTTTTTAGCTGCCTTCTGTGCAGCAGTGAGTTTGTGCTCCAAGGTGGGAAACTGGATCTCCCTTGTCTTGGTAGGCTCAGGGTAAGAACGTAGGTTGATGCTGATCATGAAGTTTTTCCTACTCCCTGTCCCCTTTCAAAGCCCATGTTTAGCCTGGATTCCCTCTTGCTACAATTGATTCAAATGTCTCTGTGAGGCCCCCTTCAAGCTCAGTGCAGACTTATATTAGGAAATGGCTTTGGTAGTCCAGGTCCACTAAGGCTTTGTGTCTTTCTCCCTCATTACTGTATCCAGTTTGTTTCGTACACAGTATTACTTCAGCAAGGGAAAGAAAATCCATCTTTTCACTTGTCTGGGTGGCTGTTGTTGTTCTTGGCTACTTAGCATCATGCAGCCTCATGTTCTACTCTAGCATCTCTGGACGTTGTAATTGTCCTAGAATGAACCTTCTGCTTAACCTTGAGACCTGGCCTGGCATTCCTTAGCTGGCATTCCTTAAACAGGTTATCTGTTTAACAAAGCACAGCCTGGAAAAGACATCAAAGTACATTAAGAAATGGTTATGCAAAGTTGACAGACTCAGATTTCAGCTGTAATCTACTCTATGTTTTTCAACCCAGAATAAGTATTCTTCTACCTGTTGGGAATGTTATATTGGGCATTTTGTTGACTCTGCCTCTGACTGAGCAACTTGGAGCAAAGGTAGGAAACCATTTTCTCAAAAAAATGAGACTGTCAAAGAAACTGAGCAGTTTCTTTGCCTGTTTCAGATTGGATCAGATGATTCCAGACAATGCAACTGGTCAGGTAGAGATATCTTGGCATGTGTAAGTTCTCCTGCTGAGGGGCCAGTGTACAAACCCATTTTCTGGCACTATCCAGATGGGCATGAGACACTTTTTTTGAGATATCAAATATACAAGGCAGAGCAAGCAAGTATTAAATTGCCCTCAGAACAACGTTTAGTTCATTTGATTGGCCCGTGGATTGCTTTGGCAACTGGGAATTTTAGGGAAAAATACAGTTTTAAACATCACTGAAAAGGAAGAAGGGGACAGTCTTTAGGGAAAGGGTGTCTTCCTGCTATCTCATAAAAATGAGTGTCCACCATTAGTTACTTTCAGACAGGTACAGGACGCTGATTGATAGATGAAGGTAGCATGCGTAAGTATAAATATGTCTGCATGTCTTCTGTTTTGGTGGATGTGGGATGAGAGATGATGTGCAAGAGCTGAATGTGTTTGAGTTGGAGGAGGATTGGTATCTCTAAGACAAATGACATTTTTCTGAGCTCTCCAAACGTATTTTCAGCTGCCCTGGACTTGCGAGTAAGATGCCACAGTAATTGGATTGCAACTTCTTGTCTAGTTTCACTGTGATATCTCTAAATAGCTCCCTTTCTTCTGCTCAAATGCTGTTGCATAACTTCTTGCAGCAAGTATTGTCTCATGGAATAAATCACTCGACCTTTTTGCTTGCCTGAGCAGCAGAACACCAAATGCGCTTTTTTCAGATGGTGGAAATACAGTAGCTTCATTAAGTAATGCTGCCATGGCAGGCCTCTAGTTATTTCACAACTAAACGGCTTGTGAACTTGAAGCACATACCTCTTTAACAGAAGACAAAAAGGACAATAAACTCTTAATCTTTCAAATCTATTGACAGCTGGGGTTGCAGAGCTCAGCTAACAGGGATTTTAAATTGCTATGGCTATACCATCTTTCTTCCAATGCAAAAGACCCAGCAAGTCTCCAGCAGGAGACATGGGCTACTTCTCCAGCAGTCATCAGCATGTCAGCCCAACCTGTCTGCATGTTTGCAGAACACAAAGAGCAGTTAACTAGATTTAATATGGCCTCTAAAATATAATCTAATATGTAATAATATTTTAATTGAAATAATTTATTAAAAAATAATACTAAAAAAATCCCAGTGAGTTTTAAATTCAGTAAAAAGTAGCTAATTTGTTGCCTCAGACCCTGCCTGGACTTTCTGAAGTTTCTAATGTTGCCTCCGTTAAGTAGGAAACTAAACGGGTCTCCTCTTGGTTTTGGCAGATACTGAACTCTTCCATGGCCTTGTTTGAATGATACAAAGTTGTTGGTAGAACAGCATTTTATGGCCATGAACTTGTTTAAAAGGGCAATTCTCAGGGCTGGGTGGTTAAATCACCATTTTAACTGTTTTGTGGCTTATTAAAAGTATGTAGGAAGACAATTAATAAAATCAGGGTGTAAGCGATCCTCAGGCAGCCTCCAACTGTAACATTTTACTCACAGGAGCATTGGGACAAAAAACCAGATTTCTTCTGAGTGCTGGAGGGCTCTTTTTGGCATGTACATAGAACTGTATGCTGGATTTGTTGGCCTTCTCTGGTGTCCAGGCTGAGTCCTTGGCTGTGTGAGTGAAGTCCGTATAGTGAAGGTGTGAGGTGCTTCTGTGAACTAGCAAGCCAGAACATCCAAAAGTGGGGAAAGATTAATTGTATTTTGTTTTCAAATTGTGATATGTGAACTAGACCTTTGGAAAGGTTTTTTAATTATTTTACCAGTAAAACAAGCATTCCATCTGAGAAGATAGGTTATTGTTTGCTTTTTAGGTGAAGTGAGGAAGTAGTCTTGAAACTGGAGGATCTTCCTGTGAGTACACTTGTCTTTATGGAGAGGTATTTAGCGACGATGTACTGAGGCTTCCAGTTGATCTCCACAGCCCTTTTAAAGCACAAAAAGATCCTTCTCCAGGATTCAGAGCAGATAAAGAAGGACTACAAAAACCTCCACAGAGTATTTTATGGAACATGATCAACACAATGTAATAAAAAGTTATTGGAAACTTATAAAAAACTAGTGTAGTTTATGGAGTACAGGTGCAGTACATAAACAGGTAACTGTTCTTTTCTATATGAAGTTTCAAGGGGTCTTTACCTGTTGTGCTTTTCAGCTGGCATGCTAGCATCTCTTCCCCAGAAGGAAACCATAATTGTTGCTTAAAGTTGTCTATAAATTGTGCAGTCTCACCTGTGAGACCTTTGGACTTTTCTTGGAGCAGATGAGAAGTAAGAGATTTGATGACTTGTGGATCAGTACTCAGTTCATTTTTGCAGTATTACCATTCTATCCCAGTCCAATTTTCAAATATTTAAAATACGCTGTTCTATTGGCACTATAAAGTCTATCCTGTGGCTTCCTCACACAACCCAGAGTGCAGCATGCTCATTGCTTTATGCTGTCCTGTCTCCTTCTCATGATGCTTTGCCAGCTCCAGCCAGTTTGCTGTCCCTCCTGTCGCAGAGCTCAGCTCTCCCCACCCCACTCTGCTTCCTGCCGCGGACCCCATTACAGTCTTGGCTCCCCTCTCCAATTTTTTTCTCTCTCCTCCCCTCCCTCGCCATTGGCGTATATTCTTCCTTAAAGCATCCAAAAATAAAGTGGATGTTTGTGCAAAATACGCATTTCTAGGTAGTAACGGGCTATTAGCTATACCATGGAGAGCAATGAGATGCTCACAGTGCAAAGATAAATGATAAGCTGAATACTTTAAAAACTGGATTACAAAGGGGAAAAAATGAACCTGTTTTTAGTGAGAGGGCTTGAGATATACTTGGGACAGCAACTGAATCACAGAGCAGCGACTTAATTTCTTTTTTCTATTTATGCATTGGGCTGGCATCTACAGACAAACAAAATCCTCCAGTTAGGGTGTTTTCCATCTAATCCATCCAACAGTCCCCTTCACTGAGGACGTGTTTATTCTGAGCAGGGTGCATGATTCATCACCCTTGGGAGATGAGGCAAGGTTTGGTGCTGATCTTAGACAATTTATCTTCCCTCCCCCCGCCCCGAATGTGTGAAGCAGTTTTGTACTAGGAAGTTACATCACTGATAAACTCTTTTAATGGGGACATCCACCCGTTATGGCACAGAAAGTAATAGAGAAGTTTTGCTGTTGGGTAGTGGTGAAGTCAATTTATTAAAAGCTATTTCGGACAAGGCAGCAGGCACAGTAGATGCTGACAAGCGTTACTTTGGCATGAATCCTCACTGAAGCTAATAAAAAGTAGTCTTGTCCTGAGTGGGAGTGGGAGAGCTGCAGAAGAAAAGTGAAGGTACTACTACAAACGTCTAAAAAATCGGAGTCACACTTCAGATCCCTTGAAGCTGCAGTTTCTTTGCCTCTGGGAACCAGCTACATAAGAAGAATCTAAATTGTCATTTTTGAAAGAAACCTAGCTCTTTACCTTGCAGAGAGAGTGGGATGTAGTTTTCTGCTGGGAAAATTAACACAAGCAACACATTTCCCTACTGTACTGGAGCAGATGGGACTTACAAGTCCCACACATGTATATTTGATGTGATGTTAATCAATTAAATGAGGCATATAAAAAGAATGAATAGTCAAGTTATTAACATTCCTGTCTGTTGTCCAGCACTGTCCAGTATTAAAGGGAAATAGTTATAGCTGAGTTGATAAATATTTATTTCAATGATATTTATTTCAGTGGTTTGCTCAAATGGACAACATGTGCATCCTGAGCAACGCATTTTCCCAAGCCGATGCTGAATGGTGCGTGTCCTCCACAATGAGCCACTGCTGCTAGACATGCCAGCTTTAACATGGAAAGCAGAAGTGAGATGCAGGAACCTTTAAAATCATTTAAGAACTCATGCTAGCAGAAGAAAAGCAGCATGTTAATTCCATTAATGTGGCAAAACTCCCATATGGATAATAACTAAGACTGCGATGTGTTTGCCAGAAAACCCAAAAGATACACAGAATTTATTTGTGTGTTAGAATTCATTGCAAACTCAGTTAATCTGGGAACTCATCACAGTGTACTTAGAGCAGTTCCTGATTTTATGGCTTTATTTGGTTGTGATTCTATTTGGATGAAACTCTGTATTTTTCAAAACAACTTTGGTTTAGGTTTTCCAGGATGTTTTTGCGTTTGTAATTTTGAAAGATAAATCCAGAAACAGCAGCAACGTAGCGCAAGTGCCTGCCTTGTAGTTACACACTTAAAAAAGAACTGCCCCAAAAAGCCCCAAACGCCCCAAACCTAACCCCCCTCAAACACCCCAAGATTCTCACTGTTAGAACGGATGGCTAATAATCACACTATATTGTTGTAAATGTCTTGTTATAACCAAGTTTTTGCTGATTTTTTAGGATAGGTACTCAATGTAACAAGTGACCCTTGGGACAGAGTTCATTGGGTTGTTCTGCGTACATATATTCTGTTTTTTTCCGCTGGGTAGGTATGAGTTGTTGAGTACAGTATGATTCACTTCCTACGCCAGGCTGCTAAAGCGTACAGCTGTAGAGCTGCTGAGCAGGTATTGCATTCCAGCCTCACCGTACTGCAATCAAAGGAAGTGAACTGTGTGCTATAGAGAGTGTTTAAGGGATCTTTATGCATGAGCTGTTGTAGTAGATACGGTCAGTTTTGCTTTATGTTCATCATTCTCGTTTTCAAATAAACTTTGAGTCAGAATACATAAAATCTGAAATATTTATTTATCTGCTTACAGGTGAGATTAAAGGTGGAGCTGTGAAAGAAATTGATTTGAAAAAAAAATCGTAACATTTAAAGCAGTCAAGCATTAACAGAGTTACAGAGAATCATAGTTATTAGCTGATTGTTTTTAGAAAATAATTACTAAGATTCAAGAACAGGGATGTGAATACCAGTGCTATGTTGTGGGAGAAAACAAGATTAGATATTTTCCACTGATGTATCCCATTTATGTATATGGTGTTGTAGCTGACACCAAATTTAGGATGGAAAGGAACTGGATTCTTCCATTCTGAAGTCATTATCCACATTGATATAAATATTAACACTAACTGTTTGATGTGTCTTGAGTTTAGTATGTTGCTGTGTTTGGCCCAGAAAGCATTCATTTTTACAAGAGAATGAATAAGTTTCTGTATATATCTCACTGCAGAATTCTGTGCAGTAAATGAACTCATATTTCTCCTTACTTGTTCCTGAAGGTGGTGAGCTCGCAGTTGTAGACAATGAAACAACGGCCTGAGCGCACTAGGATTCTGCTAGAAACACCCTGGCTATTTGGTTCCTTTTTTCTTTCCATGGTTTTTTTTCCTCTGAGGACAAAAAAATCAGACAGTATAATGGCTAGAATAAAAACAGTTCGGCTCTTTTGCAGCCAATACATGCCTTAGTCTCTAACATTATATTCCAAATTGATTCATACACTACATGTATTTTGCTTTGGATATGACAGCACATTTGTGGTCTGGCAAAGTCCGTTACAGGGCCTTATTTACTTTTCCCTCTCTGTTTGAACTGAGAAAATACCATACAGCTATGTTAACCAAACTCAGCACTATTGCTATATGTTGTCAAGGGGAAGACTAAAGTTGGTGTATGTTGAACTAATGGTAATGTCCTGATAGAAGGTTGCATCATGCCTTTACACTAGGATATATGAGATGCAGATGAGCACTGACCATGGCTTTCATACCAGTCTCCATTCTGTAAACAAGAGTCTAAAATGACTGTGCACTTACAAACTCAAAGCAAAATATGTTATGTTATTGTAGTAATGCCTTTGGATACCATACTAATACAAGCAAATGTATTACTGTCATTTGAAAACTGTTTCTGTAACTTCTGTAATTTCATCAAAGTTGGAATGGTTATTGCTTAAATAAGTCACAGCATCTGAAGAGAAAATCTAGAGAAGCCAATGGAGAATGAGTAATTTCAATTTTTCATGAGTATGTTCTTGCCATAGTTAGCTGTGAGTGTTAACTGACAAACGATCGTGGTGCCTCTGGCTCTAATCTTGCCGTATCTTGTAAATAAAGTAGGATTGGGCTGAAACCAGCGTGATAAACTTTTGCTGGGCACAGAACAGCGTTGGTTGTTCAGTAAGCATCTTATTTCCTGCTAGGTTAGCATTGAGGCAGTCACTGGGAGTGACATAAAGAGGCACTGTTTTTGTTGAAATGCTGTCTTTCACATGAAGCGCAAGTCTGTTATTTTCACCATTGGAACTCATTGAAATTCCTGTGGCACTTCTCACAAGAGATAGGATATAACATGTCTTGGCTAAATGAAAAAACCTGATCATACAAGCTCAGCCTCAAGTAATCTATTTTTCTTTGGCAGTGCTTGCCTTTAAAATAAGGATTATATTAACCTTGCCTGGTGAAAAATCCCAGGAAAAGTTCTAGATGTGGTAAAGTTTGTTAGTATCCCTACAGAATTTGGGCAGCCTCTTCATAGGCATTATGTTGTCTTTGCCACCGTAACCTTTGAATGGCAACTAATGTGTTTCAGCCATAGCTGTGTGTATATTGCATGTACAAGATATGTCCACATTTAGGGTCAAGTACCATGGGAATATTAGTAGGTCCCGGTTCTTTCTAAGGTACTCTAGAGGTATGTTGTGTCTGTACATAAGCAAAGGTAAGCGTTGATAAATTTGTCAGAGATGCAATGCTGCTGTTGCCCAACTTCTGCCAGACCTTTGATTATGTAAATTTGTCTTGCAAATTGCCTCTTCCTTCTTGAAAGTCACTTGGTTATAGTGTTAGAGGCCTTTGTGTACTGTCCCAGCCAACAGTGGTCAGATGTTAGAGTAGGAAGACTGGTCTGATGACCTGGAAGACAGTTCTGTGATAGTTTCCCATACTAAAATTTATGGCACGAATCCAGGTGAGAATGAAAATTTCATAGAGGGGAGAAAAGGGAAGCGCAATTGAGAGGCAGTTGATTGGCTTTCCAGTAAAGGATTAAGCCTGTGGTTCTTCGTAATAGGAGTGGCTTGTAAATTATATTTCTGTTGTGCAATAATTCCTGAGTTTTCAGAAAATCTTTCTAATTGGAATGGAAAGACAAAAATTTAAGTGTCTGCTAAAAGTTGCAACACACTGTTTGAAAAAATGTGAACATGGATGCCCTCCCCTATTCTTACACCTCCTAAGCTGTTCCCTTGGAAGTCCTGGGTCCTCAGTCCAAAGCTGTCCTTTGGGCAGGCTGCCAAAGGGTGGGCTGGAAAGCAGCAGGCTTCTGGAGGAAATCTGCTTGGCAGGTATCAGCGTGGCCTGTGTCTGTCAGAAGATTTACTGGCATGTACGTGTTTTCACAAAACACTTAGTCTTTAGAAGATTTATTTATTTATTTTTAAAATCCAGTTTGGTTGTTTTCTTTTTTTTTACTAGCTTTGGTTGGGAAATATTGCCAGCGTCGCCAGCGTTGGAACGTAGAGTGTACACGTTGTTCATTTGATTTAGTGGGTATGACTGTAGGTTAGCCATGGCTGCAAGCTGTTGATATGCTTCTGTTCAGCAGAAACAGCTGGAAACTACAGATGTAAAACTGTTTAAGCGACTAAGCCCAACTCTGCCACCAAAGATGTCCCTAGAAGTCCTACTGCCTGCTGGAACAGCTGCGCCCACGTACCTATCTGCAGGTGGAAATTACAAAGCTGTGTTACAAAGTCTGCAGTTAGCAGCAAAGCTTTGAATCCAAATACCCCACTTCTGTAAAGTGAGCAAGTACAAGAGAGTGCTTTCATCTTCTGGCTTTTGGTGCGTGAGCTGTCACTTTAACAACAACTTGTGTTTCACTAAGTTGGAAAGGTGAATTTCTTGACCTCATAACAAATTCTGCTGTGTTTCCAAAGTAGCTTGGTATTGTTGACTGACTTCTGAAGTGCATGGTGAAATAGTTACATGGCCTCATTTTTGAGCTGACCACATATGAGTTTTATTTTACCTATGTTGGTGATACTAGCAAGGTCAAAATTTAAACCTGCATAGTTATTGTTCCAAAATATAATTTATGGAAATCCTATTACTCATTTGCAGAACCAGTTATTTAATTTCATATGATTCATTTTCATTCAATATTTTTTACAAATTGTTTTGAGGATTAGTCTTCCTTACCGAAAAAAATGTTAGAAATTAGGGAAAGAACAGTCCATTCTGGTTATCTAGTTCGAGCAATTACAAATCTCTTCCAGTAATTACTTTGGCTGGGAGAGCTGAAACACATCCGTTAGAACCAACGTAAAAGACTTTGAAGAATCTTTGGCCTCCAGGAGGTACCAGATATCTGGACATTCCTTATTTCTGGCTGAAAGGTTTGATTGTCTAAGTAGGTACTAACATGCAAGATGCTTCTCATCATGTGCACCCCCATTGACAGTAACAGCGGTTACAGAATGTCATAACGATCAACAGTATCCAGGAGGCACTTTCCTAACTACTACTTCTTCCTAAACAGTTTTCTTTTTATCATGTTTATAGCATGATAATTAAATGAAGAATGTTGTTTAATTTAGAATTATAGAAGATGTAATGTATATGGCAAATGAATATGTAGAGCACATTCATTTCATATCTGAATGATACCAAACCAGCCTACTTAAACTATCGCTAACCTGAGATCCAGCATATATAAAATGTTCACGGGCATTGCCCTTAGGAAAAAATGCGTGCTTTCTTCTGTCTCTTTATTTCAGAAACTCCACACAGTGTCACTGCTGCTATGTGCATTCCAGGTCTCCTGTGGCTTGGTGGCAGGTTAGTTGTATTTCTTCATGCAGCATCTTCAAAGAGGAATTCTACATATGCTTTTGTATTTTTCTCCTGGGTTGAAAATGTGCAGATAATAAATCTATCTTCCACTTCCCCAGACCCTGTTTTACTGGGGAAATTAATCCTTCTGCGTTATTCAGGCCTTCAACTTTTTGTCAACACTTTACTTCATGTATGAGATTTGATGTAAGCTGCTGTGAGATGGTTCTGTGCTATTGTGGATTAGCTCTGAATCTCACATTCAGTTCACCTAGGCTACCTGTCAGCCTTTAAGTTACAGAAACTTTCTACCAGTGTACAGCTTTTCCGAGAGCTTATGTAAGGGCAAAATTCAAAGTTGGTTTCACAAGAAGAAAATCAAGTTGTTTAGCCACATTCACAAAGACACTACTTAGTCCATATTTAGTCCTTTCTTAAGTATATCAAGTTGATATTATCTTTAATCGTGCTGTTATTTGGTAACAAAGTTAATATCATAATTGTTCTACTTTTTAATCAGTGTTCTTGTTCATTTGCTTTTCAAAGTCAAGGGCTCAGAACCACGGTACGAGTTCTGCTTGAGAAGCATACGTGGAATTCCCCAGGGATCGTACTCTATCATAGCGCTCAAGTTATTTGTTTTACATACTCCTAACCAAGTGTGAAGAAATTTGAATTGTTTCAAAGCGTAATGTAATCAAATCCTAGAGTTTATGCCTAAGGTAGGATAGGTAACTCCAGCAGAGGTGGAAAAGCAGCACTTACTAGACAGTAGTAGACAGATAGTTTTTGCTACGTGGGATAGATGGTCTTTGCATTGTATTTCTCTTTTGTCACATCAGGCAGAATGAACTTGCCCATGGTGCTGCTTTCCAGAAGCAGAAGTCAGTTGGCTTCATTGATTCCAAGATAGATAGCGAAGTCATGGCGCTGCTTTTAGGAGAGGATGGGTTAAATATATATATATATGAAGTAGAAATGCCCGGAATGACATCATCGGTCAATGACTGAACTTGCTTTACTTTCTGACAATTAGGTTATGCTGGAAAACAGTCACGTGCTTCAGGCCACTGGATGTGCAGCTTAGCAAGTCAACTCTACTTCTGCTGTTGAACCTTCAGAAGTTCCAGTGCAACACTAGCATAGAAAAGAGATATGTCACAACCTATGGAACAGTCCTTGCAGGGTGCTACTGGCATAGCCGTCAGCCAAGTAGCCATTCCCCTGGTGAAAGTAACAGACTAAAATGGTGTATTATTTTTTTCATGTGGCATATAGTACTATTTTCATGTGGCATAGAGTACTATTTATTACCAGGTTAGGATAGTGTGATATAGTACTTTCTGCAAATCTTTTTCACCATCTTTCATTTACATGAATGCAGCTACTTTTCAACCCAAGTTGCAGTTTTTCAAGATTTGTGTGACCAGACCAGCTTCCAGTTGTGTGTTAGATAGTGTTTGTCTTTCACAACTTACTCTTTCTTCCCTTTTTCCACAAAAGAACAACTGTCTGTACAATGCGGAGTCTACCCATAGTGAGATTGTGATGTAAATGTACGCACTGCTGGCTATCTACATTAAAAAGTGTTTCTCTCCAAAGCAGTGTTCTTTGCATTTGGCCTAGAAGGTGGTGAAATTGTGAAGTCCAGGAGTTAATTTTGCAATCTCAAAGTCAAGAAGGATGAAGTCGCACAGATGAACTTTAGTGTAGGAGGGATATAGTTTACCTCTGGAGTGGGGCTGTTAACCCGTGTCTTTATTCAGGACCTCAGAAGGTGCTTCAGACACACTGGATCATGGATACAGGCCTGCTTGAAAATAAGGACAATGAACTTCGGTGTTCACTTGAAAGCCAGTGCAGTGAGTGGGGAAGCTGTCAGTAGGCTCCACTGCTGGGGAGAAGTGCTGCAGGACTGGGTGCATCCAGTGACTTGATGCCCAGCTATACTGAATTGCTGCCAGCTGGGCAGAAAGTGGCAAAGACACGTATTGCAATCTCTTGTGGAACTGAGCTCAGCAGAAATGGTGAAAATAGTATATGTGGGGCCTGCTCTTGGAGGCGAAGCAGCAGTGAAACCTAAATGCATTCCTAACCTGTGGAAACACAAAGGAAAGCACAAATCTTGCTTGGTAGAGTTAGGACAGAAATGCTGTAGACAAATGTGTAGTCAGTGCCTCCAGCTCAGAATTGTGTGATCATCTGAGCTTCTGCTGTGGACTTAATTTAGCGAAGTCTTTCTCAGTCTGGAAGGAACTGGACGGGCGAACCGCCATATTTGTGGAGGTGGGATTTCAACTCCAGGATTCACTTTAGTGGAGCACTGGCAATAACATCCATACTGGGGAACATGCTCTGTTAGTGGCAGGACTTGCTGACTTCTGTCCCTTCCTCTCCAGAGTAAAGTGTATCTCTCAAAGGTCCCTTGCTGCTGCCCTGTAGACACTGTCACTACAAGTGGGTGATGAGAATGCCATTGAAGCTCCAGAGGACATTATGTAAGTCCTTAAAATAACATTTTAGACTGAGCGCGCTATCCTTTTTCTAGGAAAAGCCATTCTCCTCTGTGTTATTCTGAGTGGTGGTGTGAAGACTTAATCCTTTTTGCTCACTGCCTATGTTGTGCGATTTTTATGTGGGGTTGGAAAATGCAAAATAATTGCTATAGCCTTGGGCTTCTGTAACTCTCCTCTCCATGCGCTTTTTTACAAGGAGAGGCCTCCAATGAAATGTAGGAGATTCTGAGCGTTGCAGACCATATTATTAGGTATAAGCTAAAAGTCTAAATCCTCACCAAAACATCATATGCAGTTTGTCACATCATTTGTTGCATCTGCTGGTGCCAGGAACTGACCTAAGCATGGAAACTCAATCCCATCACAGCTTCTGAATGTGTTCAGAGGCTACAAAATCCTTGGCAGGATGAGCAGAAGGAAACCTGCATCAGAGCTGTCTGCTTAACATCTGGACCTGTGTATAAAAAGTACTTAGTGTCTCAATGCAGAGCCAATTTTCTGGCACATGAGAGTGCAGAAATTCACGCACCTGATCATCACTCTCAATCTTGCTATGCTTCCCAAATATTTTTGTTTAAAAAGTACACTATTCACAGAGAAAGGGATTAATAAGGTTATACAGTTAGTTCCCATGGCAAATCCATGAATACATCAAGAGGATTGCTGAAGGAGAATAAGCATGTGGTTTTCTCCTGTGACTGTATGGACACTCAGTTGAATCCACTAATCTTTATCTACCCAGTCATCCTGAATACCCTCATGATCTTCTCAGTTTTGGAGTAAACTTATTCATAACAAGCTGTTGAATTTTCTTCTTGTTTCTTTTTTTTTTTTTTTTAAAAATCCTATGTCTACAGCTTGCTATTTTACTTGCAAATGTTGCCAATTTGTGTTTGAAAGGTAGGAGTTTGACATTATTTCATTAAGCATCCATCAAACCTATCAGCATTTTAAACAGATATTCAAGTTTAGCTGGAGTATAGGTGGGTTTTTTAATTTCATTCTGTGATAGGACACCAAAACCACAGAATTCTTTTGGAATTAATACTAGGATAGGTAATCTCATCTAAGGTTTCCAGGCACTGACGGTAAGAAGGTGATTGGAAACAGCCAGCCTGGATTTACCAAAGGCAAATTGCACCTCACCAGTCTGATTGTCTTGTATGATGGGATGACTGGCCTGGTGGATGTGGGCAGAGCAGCGGATGTGGTTTAATCTTCCACTTAGCAAGTTTTTTTGACATGGTCTGCCATAGTGTCCCTGTGGTGAAATTAGAAAGAAATAGACTGGAAGGACGAACTACTACTATGAACAAGCTGGTGGAAAATTAGCAGGACCTCTGAGCTCAGAGAGTAGCTGTCAGTCATTCAAATTCCACCTGGCAGCTGGTGACCTTCCTCGGTGGTCACTACCAGGGCCGATACTGTTTAATGTTTTCCTTAAAGACCTGACTGAAGGAACAAAGTGTCAGACTAAGTTGGTTGAAGGTACTGTAGACCCCAGACCAAACCATCTTATATAAATAATAATCTGCTTGTATGCTAAAAAAATGGGAGAAATGATCCTTAATATTTGTAGATGCCATTTGTCTTTCCAGAGATAGTGTCAGGAAAGAACTTAGTAAAGTTACTATACGAGATGATGTCTGCCTTCAGTTTTGAGAAACCATACAGAAATGAAAAATTGTAAGAGCATTGGCAGCTCATTCTAGAGTTGCAGGAGGTTGGAGAATTGATGTCTTGGCTATTTTTACAGCTGCTTATTCTCTTACTTCTACAGTACAAGAATACATTTTAAAAGTCCTGTAAGTTTCTAGCATGGGGAGTAAGAGACAAGCATGGAGTCCTCTGCCTGGAGTTATCTGCGGCCCTACCTGGCCTCAGCTGAAGCATACAGAAAACAGAAGATTTACAGGAATTCATTGAAGGTAGAGAGAATTTGTGTATCTGTTGTGCTGCAGCTAGACAGATTCAAAATACATAGCAACCTCAGATGACTACTTGTAGTCAAATGATAATTCATGCAACGTTCGTATCGTATATTTTAGATTGAAATAGCAAAATAAATTTGACAAATCAAGTACCTGAAGTTGCTATAACTACATCAATATTGCCAGACTTGGATATTAGGATTGGCTTTCCACATTAGGCTCAGAAAATTGAGTTTTAAAAGATACATATCTGAGAGATCTTTTTATTTGTCCCTTGACTCCTAAACTTTGGGGATGCGATCATGACTGTTTTTGAGCTGCGCTCAAACTTGTCATGACAGGCAAATGGGTATATGCTGGGTGCAGGAGAGGGGAGAAGGCTGCATAGGAAGCCATGGGGTTTTTCCATAATCACTTGACTCCAGAAACTGGAGTTTTAAAAACACCAAATATTGCAAGGTGTGGTTGAGTAATGACAGCGTGTGATGTTTTGAAGTATATTTGTGCAGCTTGGATATTTTCTCATATAGTTCCTTTGGCAAGTTTTGGAGATTACCAGGACTGCAGAGCAAATCTGAGAGGCAGACCCTGCCCGCTTCCTTCTCCATCTCCCCCCGCTGTTCAGATTCCAGTTTAAGACTCTTGATGTTGCTATGGGATCATCAGTGACTTAAAAATATTTTCTTTTATCTCTTATGAAATAGCATCACTGGCAGCATCATGCAAAGAAAGCAGGATCAAACCTAGTTTTCTGAGGAAAGACTGTCCCTTGCTTAGTAACCGCTGCTGCTCTCTGCACCACTGGGCTTTTCAGCAGAGTTTGCCACGGAAGTGAAAACATCTGGTTGAACAAGGAAGAGCTAATGAAACCCTAGCCAGAAGGTGATACTGTCCAAAACTTTGTGAGGGAACCCAGCTGATCTCTCAGATATCAGAAATGATTTATCAGTACCAGGTGAATTCCCCTTGCTCTGAAGCCAGCTTGAGCTTACCTGTGAAGCACTGTGCTGTTCGTTAGGGAGTATCCCAGGTTTACAGTAATTATGTAATTGCATACAAGTGCTTTCTGCCCAAGTGTTCATTAGACTGCCTGAAGCACTTACAGTCTAGAGAGATCCCCAAAATTAAGTTTTTGTATGGACTTCAGAGAGAACAGGGCAGTTTGAGGGGCTAGCGAATGCCTCTGAAGCTTTTCTGTTTGTGTAAAGTCATCATCTGACATACTGGAATATAGTCCAGGCCTTTCCAGATTCTGGAGGGAACAAGGTCCAAAAGGGTATTTTCTATCCAGTAACACCAGTGAAAATATGTTAGCCTTTACTAGTTTAAAAGTTTAGAAAGTGTATTCACAAGTACAAGGTCTCGTTAGCAGGCATTTCATTGAAATCCATTCTATGAGTTTCTTTGGACATGCTGAATTTTCTTCTGAAATTGTCCTCTTGGCTGTTGAAATTCCTTCCACAACAAAAATGAAAAATGAATCTTTGTACATAATTGCAAGTGATTTTTATTCTAACTTCCCAGTGATCTTTCAGTCTTTGGCAGCCTCTTGCTTTGCAGAGTTAAGCATGCTAACATCTGTGTTTCAGAATTGTTGTTAGAAAGGTAGGATGTGCAGGTCAAGTGAAACTCCCACAATTCTCCTCTCAGGCTCCCACTGTGGTGCCCGCTGATGCACCTCAGTGTGGCTGTCTCTCTTTCCTCTCCCTTTCAGCTTCGCGCTCTGGTACCAGGATGTTGGAGGCCTCCTGGGGTTTATGGTGAGAGGGACCAAGTTTTGCACTATTAAAAAGAAAGCTAAAATCCTCCTCTTCCATGGGTCAATTCTGCTTACTATATATGCAGCTGTGTTTTCAGGGAAGATGTCTACATCCTCATGCATATCCAGCATCATGTTGCTGTTATGCACTGACGAGATACTGTGTCTTGCAGTCAGTGTTGGTTTAGGGCTGGACAAAGGTAGTTGTCTTCCAAAATTAATTGAGGCAAGTTTGCTTAAATGCCTAAGTTTCAGTCCTGGCCCCATGGGAAGTACCAAGGCATTTGCTGTACGTTCTAATAGTGCTTTGTTTGAACATGGTCACACAGTGGCATCATTTTCCCTGAGGCATAGCCTTGGGTCTGTCACATAGAGGTCCCCTATAACATTTCTCTGTAGCTTAGAATAGAAGGTTTCTTCTTCATTTAAAAAACAAACCAACAAAAAAAAAAACAAACGGAGAGCATTTGTTTATATTGCGTAGGTATGGAGATCACGTTTATACTGCTAATATCGCATATGATGAGGCATCAGCTCTCCTAGCTGAAGTGTGTTGTCACGCTGGCAAAGTGCTTGAAGGAATGCCATTATGTTGTTGGAAATTACATTGGTCATGAAGCAGGGGACAGTCTCCTGTCACAGTCCGTAACAAGCCAGTACCCAGTGGAGCTGCAGTGCTGGTAAAGTGAGACATGCCAGCTTCTGCACTGAGATGCAAACCAAATTCCCAGCTGGTAGTTGCTGCCATCTCAGAACACTTTCAGGGAGAGCAGAAATGCTAATCCTCGTCACCTACCCCAATTACAGCCCGGGCAGTCGTTTTTCTGACTCCTTATAGTAGTTTAGTAGTTGAGATGCAATTAGTGCTTTTAATTTCCTGGTCTCAGATCTTGACCAGTGGCTCTGTTTCATCACTGAGAATTACTTGCAGTCATATGTTTTTGAAGTACATCTGATCAGGTTCATTCTTGTAGTGCAAAAAAAAAAAAAAAAAAATTAAAAGCATTGAGTGTTTCCCTACCTTTAGTAGGCCAACACTGAGCACTTCCGAAAATCCTACCCAGATTGTTTATATGTACATGGGAGATGTTTTGATTTTTTTTTTTAAGTAGATAGAGTGGTTTGTATGGTCAGAAAATGTGTAAATGACCTTCACTCTTTAATTTTTAAAATTTCCCATAGCTCAGCGGACACTGTAAAAAAAAAAAAAAAAAAAAAAAAAAAAACAACAAAAAAA
>WAAD01037739.1:137963-157609 GCA_013389945.1 Fregata magnificens
GCCAAGGGAAAAAAAAAAAAAAAAAAAAAAAAAAAAAAAAAAAAAGGCACATCCACACTCAGGTTTATCATCTGGGCTATTACAGCTGTCATAAGTTAATTCTCCAGTTATCTTCTCTGCAAGAATTTTTAATGGCTATATAGTATAACGAATGAAGGTTGAGCTCTTTTGAAATTTATCATCTCATTGAAAGGACAGAGAGCTCGCGTGGCATAAAAGGTCAGTTACTACGTTATATATAACTTTTTGTTTTCAGCTCCTACTGTTCTTGCAGGGAACTAAAAATGTTTTAGACAACAGATGTGAAACACTTAAAATATTTGGAATGTGTGGGAATATGCTGAGGGACCACCTGTCCTGAAACGCGAAAGACGGAGTCAGTTTGTGAGCACTGTTCGTTATGCTGGCAGTGAACAGGAGGAGTTGTACGCTGCAAGTAAAGCAGAATGAAAACTATGGGGTAACTATACCAGGTTGACTTTACTCAAGGAAATATAGGGAAGAAAGATGAATCAACAAGTTCAATGCTCGTTAATACTTAGCCAATAATCCACATTTGAGATTCCCTTAATAAGTATAGCCTGGAGCAGTCAGTCGGTCTCAGGAAGCTCATGGTTAAGAAGAAAACAAATGGATTTTATCTGATTTAGCCTAAATAAGGTATTTTATTTATTGTTTGACTACTTCTACTAGTCAGATCCTATCTATTTAGTTACAAATTAACAATTACAGCTAGTAATGACTATATTGGCTGTCCTTTGTGAAAACAAAACAAAACAAAATCCCAAGCCATTTACATGTTGTAGAAAACCAAGGTTTTGATAATAATTTGGATTCCTTTACAGCCTGAGGATTTCCAGGGGATTTGTTGCTGTTGTCTGTTTTTTTCTACACATTTACTATTTATTGACTAAAGTTAACAAATGCTGCTTCACAGATGAGGGAACAAAGGCGCAGATAGGATCAGTATGTAGCATTTGCATTTCTTCGTTTGGAGTTCTGGCATGTGAACACCCACAATTCTTCATTATCTTTTTCCTTCCATGATTTTTAAAAAGGAGGATATTAAAATTGGGATGATAGCTACTTCCCTGCCTCAGGGAAGAATTGTGAAGATAGTTAATCTTTACACCAGTTGCCCACTCTTCTCCTCCCTCCAACTCTTGTGTGAAACTGCCATTGCTCTGGTCCAGGTTACAGCACAAAGGGAAGGTGTTGCTCAGGGCTTCTGCCCATAGGCAAGCGTAGGCTGGGAAACGATATATCAGGCTCTGCCCTAAAAAATGAAAATGGTGCATAAATCAGAAAGAAATTCAGAAACTGAGATTCATCCCTTGCTCTATGGCCTTTGGAAACAGTGAAGTCTGGTTACACTTAATGGCTTTGGTGTCTCCCTAAATTTTGGGTATGGATGTGAAGCTGCCCTTCAAAACTGAAATCTCTATCTGGTAGTACATGCCCAGAGTTGGTGAATGAAACAGCTGTTGGTGCACTCTCTTGATTAGGAATGATAGAAAAAGTCAGGACACACATTAGCAGTGTTTCCCACAGTGAGTACAATTCTCCCTGCCCTCGGATATAATGGCTCGCTGCTGTATACTATGCAAACAAATTACACGTACTGTGGGAGCCACAACTTTAAATTTCTCAACCTTTTTGCATGCAAAAATCCAGCATTAATTATGCTTTTTTACATTTAGAGTTCCTCTTCGTTAGCTGGAGGGAGGTCTTTGTGATTAAAGGAAGCAGGTTTCATTGAGCCAGACGAGCTCTGCTCTGTCCTCTTTTTCACCTCCCCTCAGGGCAAAGACCAACAGCTTGAGGGTGACCCCTTCAAGAAGTTTCACTGAAAAGGAAGACGAGAAAGGCCGGACAGGCTATTTCTAATGCTCTGCACTGGAGCCAGGAAAAGGCAGCTGTTTAGCCTTTCTGGGTTGGTTTTTTTTTCTGTTGTTCCCCCCCCCTCCTTTCCTGGTGGCTGAGATCTGGGCTTGCTGCCATATCTGTTTGTCTGTCTGTCTCATGTTGTTTTTCTCAGAGAGCTTCAGAGGCCAGTTGCCCATAGTCAGTTGCTGGGAACAGAGGTTGTTCCTTGTATCGTCTTAACTCTCCATGCCAGAGTGTTCATGCTTGAATAGGAAACAGCAAGATCTGTCAAAATAGCCCTTTTCTTTAGGGCTTTCAGGCTGCATTCTCCACAGCCATCTGTTCCCTTTCACCCCTTTGGACAATGTTGCTATTTGAAACCAACCACTCTTTGCTCTCTCCCTTTCCCCTTGCCCTCCTCCCTGCCCCCCCCAAATCTGGGAAAAAGGGAGAAAAAGTTGCTTCTGGCCCCGACTGGCCTCTAGAGGATTCAACCATTTCATAGTCCAAGGATTAAAAGTGATATTTTGCAATTTTTTATTTTTCACTGACTTTAAAAATGTAATACATCTCAGGAGAGAAGAGTCACTGCAGTCAAAAGTTTTGGATTTATGCATTACTCTCCACAGAGCACTTTGGTGTCCTGTCGCTGCCTGATGCAGATTATAGTGAAAACTTGGCACATCTTGGAATATTTTGCATTATAGCAGGAACAGAAGGAACCTCCTATAGTTAAGGCAGTATAACTGTTTCCCTTGTAACCCTCTGTCTTCAGTCAGAAAAGCTTATCGGGATGAAATTTTCCAGTCTTGGTTTTTGTCCAAAATTGAATTTATTTGCTTAGTTTGAGATAAAGTGAGCCATTCCTTTCTGAGAATGAGATGAAGAAAAAGCATATACCTCCTCCACTCCAGGATGGGGGACTGCGCTGTTAAGAGGGGGACTAACTTGCTGACAACCTCCTGGCAAGTCTGTGCCAGGGAGTGAAGCCAGACCCCTGTAATCCTCAGTCATTTTAATATCCTCCATGTTATATACTGCCTCTGTGTGTGTGTGTGTGTGTGTCTCTAAGTACATAGACATATATGTTCTGAACAGTGAGCCACTGTGGTCTCTGCATGTACTAAAATGTTTTGTCATTCAATGTATAATGAGAGGGAAGACATCTTATATAAGTGGGTATACTGGCTGTGCAATAAAAAAAAAAGTGAAAGTGTCCAGTTAACATATGTCGTGAAGGTACTCCAAGCACTCAGGTGCATCTGCTAGGTGTATGTGCAGGGTTTGCCAGGCCAGCCCAACAGACACTTCTTCAGAGAAGAGAAGTGGATGGGCCACCGTCACAGCCTTCAGCTTGTGTCATGGGCCCCTCTGCGCTGAGAAATAGATACAGCCAGTGAGACCTATATTGGCAGATGCAGACTTGCGGTTAAATAGTCACCAGTTAAGAAATGCCACAGCCAACCCTGATGATATTCGTTGTGAGAAATAATTGAGTCCCTTGTTCTGAGTTTGATAGGCAGAGTTAGTCGCACATAGCATTTTTTACATTTAATGTTTCTTAACTTTTATGTTCCTACCATACAACCAAAACATTCTTTCAGTTTAGTTTTTGTGATGGATAGTATTAAGCGTTTGGCCTAATCCGAACTCCAGATGTGAACAGCTGTAATTTGCAAACAGTCATCTCTAGCCCCCAAATGTTTGGCTGACCTTTGTTTCCATGTTGCAGGCTGAAAGAGAATTGTTTCATCCTGGAATTTCAGTTTTGATAACTCTGGCTCATGACCCAAGCTTTACAGCTCTAAGATTGTTGTTTTTATTTACACTAAGAGGGAATTGTTGTAAATGTAATCTGTGGGTCCAGTGTTAAGAACACTGAAGGCTAAATTTTCAAAGAAATGACAATGATCATCATGCAAAGCAAAGCAGTTTGCTCAGTTTGCATACAAAAAAACCCTCAACTTGAAGTACAGTTTAACACTGATTATTAAACATAGTCCTTGCGGTCAACAGCCCCACCCTGGACTCTTAGTTATTGCATGTTTCAACCCTCTATATCAAGAAATTGTCACTCACTAAATTTGAAAATGATCCTGAAAGAGGACCACTACTGAAATATTCCTGTGCTCAGGAGTCAAAAGGGCAGATAACTTAATTTGCTAGTTCAAATCCATGGAACTAGGCTGTGATCAGAAATTGTTATTCGCTAAAGTTTTTTATGCTGAATATATTGAGAAAGGTCCACTGCAGTGTAGGCTGAATGTCCGTGCTAGTGTTAATTGAGCAAACTCAGGTGCTGGCAGTGATCTGGCTGTAGCAGCACAAAGTGCTCTCTGGCTTCTTAGCAGAATATATTTACCAAGGCAGACCTTAGTGCTCATTTAAAAGTAGCTTGCACCCACCTACCGTCCTTTTCCGTCTGCTCTGTAGGCATACCATCAGCCTGCTCCCCAGGAAATGGACAGCCGTGTCAGAAACACCCTGGGTATGTTAGCACTAATTGGTGCTTTTATTGGCCACTTCGATGAACTCAATGTGCGACAGAAACTCGATTCTCTCCCTCCTACCCCTATCAACCTTCCGCGCCCTGACTCTCAAATGTAATTTAAAGTTCATTTGCAGACTGGCTCCTACCTTGCCTGGACTACTGCTGCTTTTGCCTGCATTGTGTCAGTTTTGCGGGTACGAGAGCTAAGCTGCCAAGACACTGTTTCTTTACCAGAACATATTTTGTGGAAAAAAATGTAGACTATGGGAATACAGTCTGCGTCTTGCACCACAGCATCCTAACATGACCATACTGCTGTGAGCTGCATTCTGAAACTCATTGCAGTTTCAGAGCTACATCTACCTCTCCTCCCCCAAGATGTATTAGTTTTTGTTCTGCCTTTCTGGGATTTAGCCATTTAGGCTTCCAGACTTCAGACTGTTACGTTGGGGGTTTTTTTTGTCCCTGTCAAGGAGGAGTGTGACAGCTGACTCATTTGGTTCTAGCCTGGAAAGTTTGGAAGTGGCAAATCCAGATGATGGGTAAACACTAGCAGAGACTGATGAAGTTTAGCAGCTGAGATTAACCATCCTGGGAAAATCAGATACGATAATGCCATGTCTGTGTCGGTCAGAGGGCCTTGCAGCATGCAAGGCTTCAGTTGCTCTGACAGCGGGATTCTAAATCTCAGTTCTTTATTCAAGCCTTAAGGGACCTACACACGTGTAATTCTAGCATTCTGCCCCCTCCCTCCTACATGCCTTCTGATTAATATCATGATCTGTTTAATTCCCTGGGGGAACTTAACCAAAAAAATACAGCAATAACTTGTAGCATGATTGGTGAGGTGATAATTAAAAGCATTTTCTGGTTCACAGGGCCCTAGCATTGCCAGATGCCATGATTGGGCAAGCTTTGTTTTTCAACCTATGCATCCTTTATAGGTGCAGGCAGGCAAAATTCCAGATCTGGGTTGTTTGGGGTTTTTTTTTCTCCCCCTTAGATCAATGGTTTGGGATTGTATTTTCTAGTCTTGGAGAGACAGGAAGAAGTGATTGCATAGGAGAGGTTAGATGGAAGAAGCTGCTTTAAGTTTTAGTGGTGAGCAACGTGGGAAGGAACTCTGGACACTGAGAGAGTTGTGTAAATTAGTACAATTCTAGATTTTAGAAAAAGAGGGAATTTCTCAAAAAATGTCATTAGAGATAGGGAAGGAGGGTGAGCTGAAGGGTAAATAATTTATCCTTGGTTACAGAAGGGAATTGACTTAACCACTGTCTTCTACTTGGTCTTCACCATCCCTCCCACCAAAGCACTACTCATTCGATCATTCACGCTAGCAGTGCAGCAACAATAGTGTGCCGGAAGCTCATCACTTTGTGGTATGTTGTCAGGCCACAGAGGCATAAGGTTTACATCGGTAAAAAGAAAGCGTCTGTTCCCAAGGATTTTGACTCCCTGATTCCCTGATTTGGCCCCGATTTCAGGTGCTGTAAACCACCAGCTGTCCTCCCACCTCCACAGATCTCCCGAGACCTGACCATTTTGGTCATGGCTGGCAAGAAATCAGACCAGCTGGATTTTCTCGTTTCTTAATGTCAATTCCTTTTTTAGATCAGCAGACAAGAGTCTCAGTACTAGCATGTGTGTGCTTCTCTCTCTGTCTCTCAACTCAAAACAGCATTGACATGAACTCACCGATGTCAGGGAATGAGATCGTCTGGTGCAAAACACACTGGTAACGGTGGGCATGCTGGTGTGGGATTAAAAACAAACCAGCATTGGTCCAATTCTCTGAAGGACCCTTCCTACGTCTTGACCTGGACAGAGGTCCCAGCTGATTTTTCAGGGGAAAATAATGGTTAATATTGCTTACTTGAAAAAGCTTCAAAAGTTTCATGGAGAATACTGGAAGTCCTTATTTATATACAGTTTTGCTGGCCTGCCACATATTTTGGGTTTTTTTCCCCTCATCCCTTAGGGAAGATTCCTTGTAAGTGGGGAATAATCAGCAGCAGCTAAGAGACTCTTAAACTGCAGTTCTCATGAAAAGAAGGTCTTTAGGTCAGGAACTATCTTTTTTGTTCTCTGCTTGTATAGTGGTTTGCATATCGCAGATGAGAGCTATAGCAGTTGTCACAATAGAAATAATGAATGGCTGGAAAAAAAGACAGCAGAAAGGACCTTATTCTTGATCTAATATCAGATTAACACTGTAAAAATCACCCCGAATGTGTACACAGATACACATAAATATAACGATAAACAAAAAAATGTGAAAACTCACCTGTTTGGGGCATATGAGATAAATAAACCATGCTGTCCAAAACAAGAAGTGAGCTCATTCCCTTTCTGTCACATTCACTGCTGTCTCTCCATCAGAACTTTGCAGCTGGAGTCTATAAGTGGCAATTTTCGGTCTCTTGATGATGACGACTGAATCGGAACAGTCTTTTCAGTATAATCTCTAGTAGGCACTTCAGTGCTGCAGCAGTAGCATAGCTATGAACTAGGGGTAGTCAAAAAAATTTCCATTGAAACTGGTTTTTTTAACTGGGGATTAGTAGGGGTTTGCACTTAATTGCTTTGTTTGCTAAGTATATTTTGATGAGTGTACTATTAAAAAAAAAGGGGAGGGGGAACTAAATGACACATCATTGATTACTAAACAATTCCAGCTTCCAGCTAAAATACTTTTACTTATTTTTAATTAAAATTTGAAGTCAGCTGGAATAATCAGGGGTGTGTGTGGGGTGTGCACAGATTTAGAACTAGATGGTTTTTGGGAGTAAAATTGCCAGATTCCCTCTCTTAATAAAAGGAGGAGAATAAGCATTTTAAAAGCTAGAATTTTTATATGGCTGGTTTTGTGGCCAAGCAACTGGTTTTCCTGCCATACGTCCTAAATAATAAAAAACTGTATGAAGGCAATACTGTGCTCTAGGAAGTAAGTTTTGATTTTTCTCCTAAGATGAACCAGACTCTGCTGTTGATATGCCTGCATAAGCCATTAACTGAAACAGATCTGTACAGCTGGAATGGGGAGCAACATTTGCTTTAGTGTCTGTTCGTACAAATCAGTAATTTGTGTCTGGTAATTACCTAGGTGTATGTATATATGCATTTGCATTTTGCTTTGCCTCAAGCGGGTGATATCAAATGGTGGTCTAACTAGCTGTCTACTGCTAGGACCGTGGATTTAATGTAAAGGACTTGTGTTTTTTTCATCCTTACTCATTTTCTGTTAGTTTTGTGCAGGTAGAGTATATGACAGGAAGAGTTTGGGACATACCTTGGCTGACCAGTGCAGAGAGTGAGACGGTCACCACGGTAGGGTAAGAGAATCAGAGTCACCTTTTGCCTAAAGAAAAAGCTGTGGAGAAGGACTGAAAATGGCAGAAGTCAGCATGTGGGAGCTGGAAGGGCACTGTGGTTAGTTACTTCACAGTTGAGTTTGTCCTGTGGGTTGTTTTTTACTGTATGATGGGTTTTTCCACCACTGGATATTTTTATACTTGTACTTTCTGAGTAGGTGAAGATGGCAAAATAGATTGGGGGTTGAGGTTTTTTTTCTTTTCTTTTTTTTTTTTTTTTTTTTTNTTTTTTCCTCTCTCCCTTCTGGTGTCATTGTTAGAGATCTGCACCAAAAATACGGACTAAATGCAATGCAGGTGAAAAGCAGTGATCTTTATGAGCTCTGCCAGTGAACCGGAAAGCTGCACAGCCTGAGCAAGAGGGAAAGTACTTTCATTCTTATTGCATGGTGTGCTGTTTTTGTTGAGCTCAGTAGTTTAGTTCTTTATAAATATTTTCTCTGTACTTTTGGAGAGTTTTTTCCTCCTTTTTGATAAATAAGACTTTTAACAAGATGATTTGATGTTAAGATTTGAAAGATCTGGGGACTGGTTCCTTCTCTATTTTGTCATTTCACTGTCGTATTGTGCATCGATCCCTTTTTTGCATTTGATGAGAAAAGATGTTTGATTTACCAAACTGATAGTGATTGCAAAGCGGCCCAGTGGTGGGGATGAGCCTGCCAGGCAATGAGCCTTTCATCTGGAAAGACAAAAATCTGTATGAGAATGTGGAAAGGGTGGAATTCATTGCTCTGTGCAGTTATACCAACAAGAAACAGATTATTTTTTTTTTAATCAAGAGTATAATCACATTCTGCCTGCAAGGACTCCTTGCATTTAAAAATGTTGTTTTAAGAAGTCTATTTTATTTGATTCAAGACACTGGTCTAGTTATCCTAATTTTCATAGGATGAGACACTAATGAAACTGAAGTTTCTTTATGATTAAATCCCCTTCAACCATATTTGCAACAACTGGGACTTGGTTACATGAGGATTTAGTCTTTAAAATGGTACCTCCTTATAAGCAGAGGACAAGAAGGTCTTTGAGACCATGTTTGTACTTGTAATTCTCTGGTTGGACATAATAGAATAATCAGTATTGAGCTGAATAGCTTTAATGCCACTGTTTCCTCCAGTGAAAAATGGAAGGTGGAATAAACCCACTTTCCCCATCCTGTCTATATGTGGCGTTCATCTCAGTGATAAGGAAGGTACTTACGGAAGGTTTATTTTAATTGCACTGATGGGGGGAAACAAACAAAATGAATCTAGCCCTTGTGTATAAGTAGGGCCAAGTGTTGTTGCCCGGTTCTACCGACAGCTCCTTCCAGGGCAGTGGAGCCCAGCGTGAGCCTCGTCTTCTGCTTGGAAGCAGCACTGTGGGCCTCAGTTGAAGAATCACCCTTTCTTCTTTGGTTTGTTTTTCCCCTGGTTGTGGAGAGGCATTTACTTTGCATTTGACTCAGACCACAAGAAGCTTTATTTTCACTTGTGACAGCTGTTCAGCGAGAGTGAAGCAGCCAGTTCCTCCTTTATGCTTGCAATCCAGAACAGATACGGTCTCTGCTGGTGTCTCTGCCGGTGCCCTGAAGAGCTCAATTTCACAGGAGACGGCAGAACAGGTACCTCGTGCAGTCCTTGGCCTGTCTGCTGAGGTGCCCTTTGAAGATCAGTTTAATGCTAGTTCTTTTTGTGTGAGGCAAGGAGGAGTGTTTACAGGAATTGAAATCACCACTTCATTTTACTTGAGCTGGATCTGAAGGTATATAAAGTAGGGGGTTGTTCAAAGGTCTTCTCCCACCCTTCTAGCATGCGCATTCGCCTCCACATGCTAGGATCCCATCTCTGTGCTTCTGGACACCCACTCCTTTTTCCCCACATACTGCATCCATAAACTGAGATCTGCCACTTTTCTCTCATCTGTCTGTCAGCCCTGTTTTTTTCATCTCCTAGTCCCTGTGCTCCTTGTATCACCCATTTTCTGAGCAGAAACCATCACACCAGCAGTGACTGGAGTGAGAGCTGTGCTCTAAGCAGGCTGGAGAGATGGGAACTGCTGCCTGTCAGCTGATTGCACATTGCTGGTGCTGTGGAAGCATCCACCCCACAGCATGGGTAAGTTCCTTCATGTCACAGCTGGGAGCTGTTGCTCCATACCACTCTGAAGTGGTTCAGGTTGTACAGTTTGGGGACCTCTGAGCAGAGACGAAAGTCCCTTATGAGCCTGCTTTCTTCTTGGGCCAAGGTTGGTCTAATACTCCCATCTGTAAGTATGAAAATATCAAGGTTTGGAAGAACAAGGCAATGTGTGCTGAAAAGTATCACTCTCTCTTTGAACAGTATTATTTATCTACTTCCTTTGTCCAGTTCATTAATGACTAACTGGTGGTTGAAATAACAGAAAAGATAAGTCCAAGGTTTTTTTAAGGCCATGTTTGAATATAAATCTGTTTTCTTAACATATCCTCTTTCCTTCCTCTCAGACGTTTACTATCTTTTTGTGTTTAGAGCAAGGAGAAGGAATGAAGCATGTGCTGTCACTGCCCTTGAACTTCTTTGCAAAGCTGGCGCTGCTTCCCCCTCAGTTTACTCCACTTCTTGTTGGTTTGCCTCTCTGTCTGCCTAATGCATCAGCTTGCAGGAGGATTCCTTATAAAATGGAAACCTTTCCTGTGAGGCATTCCTTTCCACCCTGTAAAAAAGTCTTCGCTATAAATTTGCTCCAGGCTTACTAACCACTTTGCACCACAGTCATAAATTTGAATAACTTCACAGAAGAGGATTTGCCTGAAAGTGGGTCACACAAACAGCCCGCTTCAGACAGGGGCTGACACAGTATGGTACAGTAGGCTTTCTCCTCTATAATAAAATAAACGACAGCAATTAGCTTGCTTGTTCTGCCACAAGCCTTACTCCTCTAGCACTTCTGTTCACTTTGGGACAGGTTTTAGGCCTGGAAGGAATGCAGAATTAGGAATTGCTGTGGCGTGATATCTCCGTAATATCAGCAGGCTACAGACATTTAACTGCTCAAATGCCCGACTCAGGATTGTAACAGCAAGATGTTACTCCTTCTGTTAGCTAATAGCAGAGACACATAATTTAAAGGAAGTTTAGATGTGAATTTTGTGGCTGTTTTATGCCAACAGTAGCTACTTCTGGAATGTCTGGGCTATTTGTCTGTAGTCAGAGGTCCCCAAGCAGTAGTGGGTGAATTGCTCCTTGGTGGTGTGGAGCGGTGCCTTCCAGCTGCACGCAGGGGTGCAGTTACACCACCTGTGAGGAGAAACTTCCTCCACACCCACCAGAACTCACACTTAGCTGCCTCACTTGAATTTTGCGATTTCTACCCATTTCTAGCAGGTGGGAAACGAGGACAATGTTGACTACAGGAGGAACTTGCAGCTTATTCCACATGACAAAGAGAGGTTTGCAAAACCGTAAAGCTGCTTTACTGTCTTTTATTCTCCCTTAGCCTGTTTGTACAGTAATGGCATTTTACCTTTGCGGTGTTAGCACAAAACCAAAAGTTTGTAGAATTTAATGAACTTAATTAAGTAACTCGGTTTAAGTGATTTTAAGGGTACGGAATACAGACCTCCCAGCACCCTGCTTTAACACTTGAACCTGTTCTCTCCTCCAGCTGGCAAATTAAATCCAAAACATAGATGAAGAGAAATTATTATTGTCAGCACGTCCACCTTCTGAATAGAGATGGGTTAGACTAATTAACAGAATAGCATTCCTAACACTGAAGCTTCCAGTTAGGTGCTCCTGCGGTGAGTTATTCAGGTGGAAGTTTGATGCTTATCAAGATATTAATACCTTTGTTTTGAGGAAAGAAAAGCAGCCAGCCTTACTCGACGGCACGACTGTAGCATGTTTTCGGACTAGAACAGACGTTGCTCTGGAGAAGCGAATATTGTGCATGTCGCAGTGAGTTCCCGTGACGTGGGAAGTAATTCAGACAAGTAGAGTCCCGGCTCTTGTCAAACTATTGGCTTGAACCAGGTGCTTCACTCATTTCTTTTCTAGACCTTAAAGACCTAATCCAAATCCAGTTGATATTAATTGAGCCTTGTATTACTTCAGAGGGAGGTTCGAGGTCTTCAGCTGAGTCCTGTAGCACACTACCATCATTCCAGGCCCTTCTCTCCAGCCTGCTGCTCTCCTCTGCCTAATGCAGTCTAATACAGTGTCCTTCTCATTGCTTGCAAGCTACTGGCAGTGATACAAATAATGATTATTACCACATGCCAACACTTTTGGTCTTACCCTTTACTGGTTATTTTTCCAAAATAAAAGTTTCAGTGAATGAAGAAATTATGTTTCTGCTCTGAATAGGTGGGGGGGAAAAGTAACAAAACCCACAACCTTGCAAATGTAAAAGCAATGAAGGGTTTTAAACCTGAATCTTCCAGAAGCTCCGATGGGACATGAGATGACTGTGTCATCTCAGTACAGTATTGCTTCCAAAACGTAGTACTTACAATTTAAGTTTCAACATTCACTGTTGCATTACCGATCATTTTGACAGAAACATAAGGCTGCTCTGAATTTTGTATTGCAGAGTAAGTGTCTGGTCTAATTTTAATTGACTTAGTTGACAAGGATTTCATGACTGTCCTAGTGAAGCAATTTAGTTTGCCTTATAGATGGAAGTTCCCCGACTTTAAATCTAACTTTCTCTCATTCAGCTTCAGGCCAACACTCATAGCTTTTTAACGGTATGGACTGTCTGCCTCAAACAGTTCAATTTTCAACGTGCACATGATCATGTATACCCACATAACAATTGGGATTTTATTTCTGAATTTCTTTGGTTTGTCTGACTTGCTCTGTTCTTGAAGTGTCATTTGAAGTACAAACAAGTCACCCATCTATCTGTTCATCTTACACAGAACTTGTGGTAAGCAAAGATGAAGGTCTCGGGCACCTACCTGCCTGCGTATGTATATGTGTGTATGTATGGGTCTCTAGTTTCAGTACAAGAAAGCTCAGGTCCAATGGCAGTTCAGCAAGCTGGATCATGTGGCATTGTTGGAAACACTTCTTTATGTTGTCACTGCTGATTGCAGCAAAGTGCATTTTCCTTCAGGGTTATATAAAGTTCATATGATTTCAGAGACACCAGAATGGTATTTACAGCTAAGGGTCTCCCTTCTTTGCAAATCTTAGAAAATGTGTGGGATGCCTGATGACATGAAGCAGCATTCTGATTTTTAGATCGGGGTATTGTGGCACCACATTCTGCTCCTCTAGCTTCCCTTTTTGTTATGTCATTATACGCTGTCACTCTGCTGGCCTGCTTCCCTCTCCTCTGTGCCCATAGAAAGGTGGTTTGCTTGGGGATGGTATCTCTAAAGAGGAAAAAGCAAGTGTCCCCATGCATGATGCACCTCCAGATATTTAGAAAATGTATTGGTGTCTCCAAGAAGGTAAGTACTACTTTGCAATGTATCCTTAATTCTTGGCACTTTATCTAGGTATCAGAGGGTGAGATGGAGAACTCACTCTGCAGTTGTATAAATAAATCAGAAAGGTAGGAAATTCATGCAATAGTGCCATCTATTAAGTACCAGTTGTGATTACCTAGCTTAGGGAATGATCTGAGATGACTGATTAGAGTTTCCATGCTGAACCCTTCTCTGTGGCACAGTCCTGATGCAGTTTATTTCATATATATCTTCAGGAGCTTCTGGAAGTGGAAAGAGGGAATCTGGTTGTGTGACAGCAGCCCTTGGCAACACATGGAGTCACAGCGTCAACACCAGGCTCATACTACAATATCATGACTTGCCGACAAGACAGGTGAGAACTTAACAACGAAGAGAATTTAAATAAAGCTACACCAGCAATGCTCAATCAGATGGGCTAACTGTGTCCTTCAGCCCCTGTGGTTGTGCAGCGTGTGTTGAGAACCTGGCACTCATGGTTCCACCCCAATTGCTTATTTGGGCTGGGGGGCAGTCAGTGTCCTTGGGTTTTCAGGGATGGCCATTCCTCCAGTGTCTTTCTGTGTTAGGATGGGCTTATCTGAGTCACAGGACCTAGCATTGGCCTGCTGGCACAGGCATGCAAGGTCCTTGAGCTTTTAGTGCATTTCATGTTGTGGAGAGGAAAGGTAATCCTTAAAGTGCTTTCCTGTGCAGCGATTTTGGGGCAGGAGTAGGAGGCTAGTCCTTTCACTGCTGTGTTTGTTTTGCTGTCATCCTTTCCACTCTTTGTGCCAAATTTTGGCTGTGACTGTTAGAAGAGGGAGCATGCTATCTTCTGCAGCTACTGTTTGCAAGTGGAAGCTTGCTGCCTGCACCAGCAAGCTTAACTTTGAGCAGTTAGTATGGTACCAATTTTCCAGAAGTATGCCTGCAAAAAGGAGAATGCTTACCCCTTTCGCTAAGAGACTTCATGCTTTTGAGTGAAATATAGTAGCATTTTTGACTGCAATATTCACCTCTTAATTTAAAAAAACTGTGAAAAACTAGGAGGCAAGACATTTGGGGTTTGATTGAGGGAATAACTTTTTTTTTTGTTTTTAAAAACATCATAACCCATGAATTTCATCTGTCCCTTGGGATATCTGCGGTTATAATCTCTTTTGGCTTTGTCTATTCTGTTTTTGCATTGATGTAACTCTTTCCAAAGGCTGTGACCCTCAGTCTTAATGTTATTGATTTTCTGCCTGTTAAAGTAGAGAACTGTCAGAAAAATTGCTATGTGAAATTTGTACCATCTTGCTCCTATAGCATTGCTATCTGCATGCGTTCAAATTGGTGCTCCTGGTTTTACTGCGACAACACAAGGTTTCTCGCTTTGAGGTTGCAGTCTTTAGAGCCAGAGGAGAGGAAGCCATCCTGTTTTATTCTGCTTCTTAGAAATAAAATTATAATGACGGCACTTCTGTCCCTGCGAGGAGTGGGCACTGTGAAGCAGCGGTAGTCCTCTGGACTCTCAGGTAGCAGGTTAAGTGTGTCAAATGCAGTTAGGAAAGGCATCTTCTGGACTCACTTCTAAAGACTGTGCACAGTTGTATAGGAAGGTACTCTTACTGCTGCTGCTCTTATAAGTTCTCTATGTTCTGCTTCTTATTCTGGTCTGTAATGAGTTCTCCTTTTCTACATGTGTGTGCAAAATACAAAGCTGTTCACAAATATCCTGGATCGCTTTGGAGGTACATGAGAGGTGGAGTTGGCAAAGGGAAAAGGGCAAAAACTGGGCTCTGTGCTACTTCACGATGCACAAAGCTGGCTAAAAGGGATTAAGAACATTCCTCTGGTGGTGCAAAGAGGGAGCTTTTTTCCTAAAGAACATTCGGATATTAAATGTAGTTTTTCTTGATTTTGTTCGAGAAGTAATAGATCACAGGTGTATGAAATGTTGTTTTCAAGCCTTTAAAATTCCATTATAAAAAATATATTATGGTCTACTTAAAAAAAAGCAGAGTTTTACTCTGTTGCTAGCTGAGTTTATCAGGTGCACAACCTTAATTTCATGTGAAGCCATGGGCTCATTCTGTTTTAGTTAAGCAGAAGAACTAAATCTACAGTGAGGAAAACCAACCTTAAAGTAAATGTCAGTATATATTATTAAAAGCAAAGTAATTTGAAACAGAAGCGTGATATAAATAGTGATAGGTCTGTGAAGTCCATGAATGAGATGGGTTATGTCCATGATGTCCTCTAAGTATTTTCCTGTTGCTGATATCTATGTCCTTTTTTTAGATAAAGTCTCTTTTCTTAAAGTCATAGAATCTTTCAGCTAGACATGCAGTTTCCAGTTAGAGGAAAGCATCTAGAATTACCCTACCTGTAGCAGCACTGTATTGATTAAATCACTATAGTTTTACACACATATGTTCCTTCATAATTGCTATATACCCACTTTCAGAAATAAATTGTGAATAAAGGTGCCTCAGTTCTTGAGATGCCATTTCAGTCATCATAAGGTGGTTCTGCCAGGAGGTATTGGATATCAGCACTTTGAAAATCAGCACTTTTTAAGGAAGCTTAACTTGGAGGTCCAAAAATTCCCAAGTCAGTAATCACTTTTACAAATTCTCATATTACTGTATTAAAAAAAAAAAAAAGAAGCCTGTGATTATCTGTGTAGTTTTAAAGTGAAATTCTGCCCCAGGAAATTACTGAAAGCACACAGTTGTTCCGGAGATTTGGGTGAAAAGTAGTGCAAAAACAAGTTTTCCCTGCTTTTCACAATTTGTAACCCTGCAGAATGAATACTGTTCAAGGAATAATCTGTGTTTTGTTCTGACTTGCACAGCGGACACAATTTTTTCTTTCAAAAGCTAGAATTCATTCTTTCTTCAGTCGCTTGACCTCCTGAAGAAGATCTTCCTGGCTCTACTTTCTCTCCTTCTTCTCCTGGAGGAGCTGGGGCAGTGGTGACAGTCTGAGGGATCTTCTCTTATATCTGACTTCCATGGTTGTAGAGCCAGCGTGCTAATCCTCGCTGGGAAATCCTACCCATTAAGAGAGAAAGCACCTCTTGAGATGCACTGGGCTATGAGGCCTAAGGGTGGTACTCTTCAGAACATGAAGTGATAATGTAATCATTAAGGAGGATTAAAGCAAGCAGTTTTCCAGAACCATACTATCTCCTGGTCAGGACAGGCCACTGGGCTGCTAGATGCTTGTTCTTAGTCATGCAGTATTTGTTTCTGGCAAAGCTTGGGGATGTAGTCCCTGTTCCTGAAACTTTGGGGAATGCCAGGGCAGCAGGTGGCAGAACGAGTATGCAACAAACCTATGGAAATTAAGCATAGAATTCCTACACAGGACTTTTTTTATATATTCAGTAAAAGATTCCTTCGTTTTGTTTGTCCAGCAGATATTTTTTTAGTCAACTATCCTGTTTTCCACCCCACCCTCCGTATGTCTGGTGAACATTAATAAGACAGCAGCCAATTCAGCAAAGTAATGAAATTTCTGGGACATCCTGCCTGCCTTAAAATCAATTAGGTTTGCTTGGATAGGAACAGGTTTCTGAACAAACAGATGAACTTTCCTCTTTTGCCCCCTTCTAGAAGCCAGTGTTTTGGTTTTGGTTTCCTCCAGGGCAGAAGTAACGCCACTGGGGGAGGGCCGAAGGAGGTTTCCAGTCTGCATTTAAATTCATTATGCCACCAAAACCCACAAGCATGGACTATGGTGTAGGAGTCTTTTAACTGCTGAGGTGAGACTGAGCTGCATGACTTCTGCAACAGCATGGTGGCATAAGAGCTTGGGAGAACGCAGGAAAAGTTAACTGTTTCGCACAAATGGGGTCATAAAGGGAATTTGCTATTATCTTTATGGATACTGATACTTAGTTCTCCCTAAGCACTCTTGTAAGTAGTTAACCATGACATTTGTTTTCCTGAAATCCATACATAAGCATGCAGACCCTTTGAGTTTGGGCCAAAACCAACGGGGCTGCACTAGAAACTGTCAGACTCCTCAGTTACCCCTGTGTGTATAATTATCCTTCTTTCCTGAACTGGAGTTAGCAGGCTCCAAGGTTACTGTTTTCATGTGTGCTCAGCTGTCTTTGGGGGACAGCATGGTAGGGTTTAATATGTTGACATGCTATATTTAACGTTTTATTCTTGTCTGTTGGAGACAGGGTGCTGGATTAAGTGAGACACTGGCCAGATCTGATATGGCAACTTCTATGGACCTGGTTTATTTTATAGTTTTCAAGGGATTTGTGAGACTCGTAGTATTGTGTTAATGTCTGTAACGTGTTTTGAAATTCTCAGATGGGAAGTGCACATAGAAGTGTTATTTTATAACAAATCAGTGTTTTCCTGTGGTATTTTCAATAAAGAGCACTTAGGATTGAGATATGGGCTGCAGCTTTCAAGCTGTGCCAGGTGAGCTGTTGTGCAGCAATTTTCCTGCTTCAGGTAAAGTGTTTCAAATGCATAAGTATATGGTGACTCATTCTTAAAAAAAATCAAAACAAAACAAAACCCCCTTCTCTCATTCAGACTAATGCCAGACATAACTTGTTGTGTCCTTGGTTACAGACCAGCTGTTTTGTCTTGCTCTGCTTACTATCATATGAATAAGCCCTGAATAAGCATTCCAAAATTGCGATGGTGAAGTAACCATGGTACTCACTGGCGTGGGGAAGGGCTGGGACACAGCCAATGGGAGTGGGGATGAAGTTTTACATTTATGTGACTTGCTAAGGACAACTGCTATGATTCTTCACCTTAAATTTGTTCTAATTTTAGTGAAGCAGTTCTTTCAAATTGTACAGATGTTTGGCTGTAACTCTCCCAGTACAACATTGAAGGTAGTTGTTATGTGGACTCTGTAGCTGTTGGATAGCTGTCCCGTTTTAAAGATAACACCAGGTGAGGTTTTCATCCATAAAAAAGGGAAGCAAATAAACCATAAAAAATAAAACAATTTCAAACAAAGCAAGTAGGCTGTGGAGAAGAAACGTACACCGAGTACCACTGTCTGGGGTTAACACTTTCTAAATTTTGCCTTAATAATCTGGAGGATAGCAAGTACAGTAATGAAGCTTAGGAATGGCATCCAACTTTTATGTGTCGAAACATAATGCAAGATTGTAGCCTCATACTATAAAGGGTTCTAATTACTTTGGTGAGATGGTAATATTTGCTGGGGAGAAAGAAGAGACAATGAAATGTAATCAGACAGAAAATGTACCAAAATCACTCTGAGATGGAAGGAATAAGTTCTGATATAAATAAAATACAAACAGCATTGGTGTGTTTTCTTCTATTAACTTTGTAGCAGTTATAGCTACCTACTAAAGCAAATGGAGAAGAAGAAAATGCAATGAAAAAAAGGTATTTCTAATAGTCTTGAACATAGTTTTGGAGTCACATGAGGGGGCTGGAGATGGCCACTAGTGTTGAGGAATGCAGAAAGCTTTTCATCTACTTCAGTGGGAGCAGAGGAGAAGCTAGTTCAGTCTTTGGCACAGTGGGGCAAGAAAGAGCCCATAGAGAACTGGGCAGTGAAATCAGTGTTTGGCCAAAGGAGGTGACTGAGGATGTGTGAAGGTAGCCCATTGTTATGTGTGAGGCAAGAAGTATTGCTCTTTACATTGTCTTCTGCTGAGCTAGAATTTGGGGAGACTCAGAAAAATAAGTCCCAGTACCTTAAACAAGTACAGAAAAAAGCTCTGCGTGTGGGTTTTTAGCAGAAGTATTAAGACAAATGAAGTGCCATTCAGCAGCTGCGATCTGTGTTGGGAAAACCTGTCTCTATATACTACATGAATCATGTGCATTGTACAGTAATGCAGATTATGTACATAGTACAATACTTTTTTTCCAAGTGTTTAGATGTGAGAAAATCTGCAGATGGCAGTGGATAATGAGGTCCAGTAAGCAGTGATAGAAAAGGGATGTGGCTGTTGGGTTCTTTTAAAATGGAAGTGGTGTAAAGTGTGTATCTGTTCTAAGCCATCTTATTATATAATGTGCTTATCATATGGAAAATCAGCTCTGTGAAAACATGAAGAGAGGTTTTTTTTTATTATTTTACTTTTTAATATAAAAATGATGGTATGGAGTCATGCAAGGGATAGGAAATTTTGCAGGAAAGTAGATTTTTTTTCAGGTGAGACTGGTTTTTTATGGTTCTCCATTATGGAGTGTGCTGCTTTTGAAGAAAGAGCTGTGGAAAGACTGCAGGAGTACCTATTTGAATTCTGCAAACCCTTCCATTTAAAGAAATGTTTTTTTCTAGGGTACAGAGTTTATTTCAGAGACTTCTGCCTCACCTCTGCTATCATTTGAATATTTTGAATCAAGACACAATGAAAAGTTGTTATGGCCTCAAATTCCCATGCATGTGTAGAAACCACATCCTTTAAAATACATGAATAAGAAGCTTATGGGTTTTTTTCTGATTAAAAATGCTCTAGACTGATAACCCTTATGACAGAAAT
>WAAD01037739.1:159152-245943 GCA_013389945.1 Fregata magnificens
ATCAGTGTTCACCATTAATAAAAGATTAATGAAACTGAGACTGTGGCTTGAGCTTTATGGCAAAACTCTCTCTCTGCTTCCTTGTTTCCAGTTTCTGTTGATAACATAGCTGATTTTTCTAAGCCTCAGCTCTAGAAGTCACCTTGCATTCCTATATCTCTCTTCTTTGCAGATATCAAAACTGTTCCATGTTGCAAGTTCCCAACAAAGTAGCTAGCACTTAAATTTTTAGGTGATTAAAATGCTTGTCCAGACACTTATCTTCCATATCGGTTAATGCAACATCTTCATTTCTAGTATTATCAACCCCATATTTTTTTTCCTATTCCAAACATACCACAGAAAATAGAATTGTTGCCTTGGTGAGACCTACATAGTCACAGTGACATTATTGTTTTAATTTTTACACATTTTCTCAGTTCCGTAACTAGGAGAATGGCCTTTTGCCTTTGTCTAATTGATAATTGTGCACCTTCATGTTAATCAGATAGCAAATTCTCAGAAATCGGGGCTATGTCTGCTGTTCTTTATTGGGAACCACTTAAAGGTCAGGATAGGAGGGGTAAGACTACTATAACAAAATCTGTTCTGAATATAAACAGAGAACTTTAGTCTGCGACGCTGTTAATCCAACGCCCTTTACAAACACTGTATTTACAGTTCACTAAAACAGCATAAAAATGGGAGAGAGAAAGAACCAGATATGACTTTCAGGCTCTGGTTTGAATTGTCTGAAGAATGCTCTGTTTGTAAGCTTAAGCCCCTTTGCAGAGAGGGAATGAACACAAATTCCCATCCTGTTTATACAGAATCACTTTTCTGATTTTGATTGGACTTCAGTGTGAGTTTTCCCTCAAAACAAAGTGGAATTAACCTAGGGCAGATTCTCTCATCAATATCTGAAGTGTCATTGCTCCTCATATCAGAGTGGCAATGACCAAAGTTGTTTATCCTTGGAATGCCTTGGCAAATTCCCCTGACTCCTGTCTTTTACCATATCATCATTTGTTTTCTTTTTTTTTTCTTTCTTTTTTTTTTTTTTTTTAATTGAAAACAAGCAAACTAAAATTCTAACTCAAATTTAAGTGTTTATTATTCAGAAACATTCTGCTAAGCCTGTCTTGGAATATAGTATACTTAAAGCTTGGAGGCATTCTTAGTAGTGAAAAAGATCAGAATATCATTATGGGGGAACTGGACAACCTTAAGTGGTGAAAATACAGTGGAATATGAGATTGGTAATAGAAATAATCTGTAAAATAATATTGAGCATTACAAATGAGTTTCTGCTTTACCTAAGGAGCATACAAGCTTGAAGTGAAGCTAATACTGGAGTGGTTTAGTTTATCACAGAAAAACTAATTCAACAGTGTAATGCAATCATGAAAAGGGTCTGTGCTATCCTAGAATAGATCAGGCAAGGTATTTTCAAAGGAAAGAGAAAAGTGTTTATACCGTTGTGGAAAGACACCAGGGACATGTCTGGAATACTGTATATGACGTGGACATTTGTGTTCAAGCTACTTTCTTCTTCTTTCTTCTCTTTCTACTTACTTTATTCCTAGGTAAGGTCTGTGCTAGATAGAATGTATTTATTGACATAGCAACAAGTTTGAGCTGTCACTGGTAAAAGAAAAGACCTCAGATAAAGTTTTAAAACCAGACAAACTTTGACATATTGACTTCAGTGGGCAAAATGCATTGCATCTTCTGTGAAAAGGTAGTGATTGGACATGATCCCCATGTTCAGGTATTACAGCTTTTATGATGGTCTGAACATATTAAGGGAGAATCATCTCAGGAGTTTGTATATCTAGGATATTATACTTTGAACTTCTATTTTTGCTTGTTTTATGAATCTAAGGTCATTGAACTGTTCTAGATGGAGAACACAGGAGAATGACAGCCCAGTGATGTTCAAAATCTGCTGTACAGAAAACGGTGTGTTTTATTTCTGTTCAGCCTTATCAGTATATCTACCCTGGGTAGGATCAATTAATCTAGAGGGGTTCGCTCTATGTAGACTTTTTGATCTTTGATCTCTGTAATTCCTGTCTATGGTATCAGTGCCCCTAGCTGTCATCTAAAAACAGGCTGAAAAAGAAGAAACCCTCTTAACTGCTTAGAAACTGAATACAGAGTACTGACCCACTTTAAGGAATAAAAATAATTTTGACATACCACTGCCTGAGATGGACTGCGCCTTAAAACAGAGGGGGTTTTTATGGTCTCCAATGTTGGTGACCTCTTGGGAGCTGCCTGGCCAACTTTATCACATGTACCCATCATATTGCGTCAAAAAGAAAATAAAATATATAATTTTCACAATATTACCTTCCCCTGGCCTGATTGTTGTAACTGTTGGAAAAATACGATAGGGATTTTAGGAAATCTGCTCGATCAAGAAAGGAAAGGATGTGTCCAGGAGGTGGTAGTGTATTATACCCACATTGTGGAAACATTGGAAGATACTTGTGACTAAAAGGTAAAAGGCAATATAAATAGCTACCTGAGCCACCCTACTTCTAGCTCTCACATGTAGTACTTATGCTGTACTTTGATTAGGGAGAGATATGTCCTCTGGATACATATTAACAGAAAACAGTGAATTCCTCAATCCATATTGAAGTTCGGTGTTTCTGACAGGCTTGTGATTGATGGATAACTTCAACTTTTCAGATGCTGGTAGGAAGTAGTGCAAAGTGCAACTCGGTTAATGAATGGCTTCTTCCTTGAGCATTCATATTGGAGCAACACTAAATTGGAAATAACTAACCAGGTCACTTGTCAATAAATGCCCCTGTTTCATCAAAAAAAGTGACAGACCTAGGTTGCAGTATAGCGCTTCAGGCACTACTGAGGTTGTTCTCCACTGGAAAGAACTCATTTGATTTATCTTGGTTTTGCAAGGCCCTTTCACATTTGCGTCATAGTGATGGTTCGTGGTCTCCCTTATCAGTCATTTCCTACATGTGAGCCCTGAGTCTCTGGCGGAAGTTCTTGCACTAGGCCTGAGTGAACAATCAACCTTGGCTTTTTCTGCCATTTGACTTAATTTGGCTGTGCAGATGACTCTGCAGTTCAGGGTGTTTAGATGTTCCACAGCACTGAACTGGAAGCTATCGAGTTTAGGTTGCAAAGACACCTGAGTTGGCCTTGTACAGAGCTGACAGTGGTCCAGGAGGTTTGGCTTGGAGTCTGAGCCAATAAAGCCTTATCAGGCCTGAGCCAGGACTGCCGTTTTACTCAGAAAATTGATGTTTCTGGTCCAGTTTGTGTGTTTGTTCTTCACTGTGTGTCAGTGAAGTTCTTTTTCTTATTGTCACTCTTTATTTATCTATCTAATAATAATATAAAACGCTGTACCTGTAGTCATCTCAAGCTACACATAGAAAGTCACCTAATCCCCTCTTAACTTGTGTTGATGTTTCCAGCTAGATGTGGTACATCTCATATCAAAAACAAGAGGAAGCTACTTTTGTCTCCCTTTTTCATACATTTTGTCTTCTCACTTGTGATCTTATAATGGCCATCTCAGTCTTCATTTGAAATAACTGAGCAGGCTGAAAAGAGAAAATAGAAGTGTAAATTAGCAGAAAAAAATTCAAGGACTTTCTTACTCATCTAAATTAATTGGTATTAAATATAGAAAAAAAAGCCAAACAACTTCCTGTAAGAAATGTAATAAAGGTTGCCATTTGGGTGCCATTGCAGGAAAGAAGAGGTTGAGAGATTTTTTTCATCAAGTTTTTTTCCTACAGTTGTGCATTTTCTTTGCTATGGCTATGTTTTTGTCCTTTGAACATAACAAAAGAAGTTTTCAAATGTTCACACGTAGTTAAGATCTCTAATGCATGTGGATCAATCTGAATTTCTTAAGCATAATCCCCATGCAAGAGAACATGCAAGAGCTGTAAATGCTACTCCCAGTAATTTTGTAAAAATAATTACCATTATGTCTGATCTTTGCTTCTGTTTCTTTTACAACATAAAAAGGTTTATTAACCTGCTGATTCTTATTTGGGGCATGTAGTCATCAAAAATTTCAGATCTGATGGGTTATAAAGCAATATTTCAGGTGCTAAAGGGCTGTCCAGCCTTTAGTGCATCTATGCCATGCACTGGAGCAAGCATATTTGCCTTTACCTGGTGGGGATTGGTGGGGATCCACTACCCTCTAGAAATGTAAATGTTCACGTTTGTTAGGGAAAAGTTTTTCTAGGACTCTGTTATTCAACGGTTGTACATTCAGCAATACAGATGATGTTTATAAGGCCATTAAGCTTTCTTTGGACATATTGTTTTCCACTTCCTTGGTAAAATCTCTCCCAATAATGTTCCTGCTAGAGAAAATCTGAGTCTTGTAGAAAGACTGAAATTAAATTTTAAGTTAAATGTATCTATTTATGCCATAAAGCATGACAGTACTCCAAAAGCACACACATTGCATCTGTATGTATTAGCTTATAGATGTGTCAGCATTTCTTTTTTTCTTGTCCTTGTTATGTTATGCCCAGTGGACTCTGAAATATACTCTACTGAGGCTTTACATAAGATAATATTGCTGCCTCTTGCATGTGAATTTAACAGTGTTGTGTTAGCTTGTCTCCAGGGACTTTACTTTTAGGAACAGAACAAAGTGAACACACAAAAAAAGTTGGGAAGGGTTTTTGTTTGTTTCATGTCAAAAGCATTTTGCAGCCAGTAGAGTGGGAGAAAAATATTTATGCTGTGGTCTAGGACTTGGTTGAATCCCAATCTTTTTGGTCCAAGTCTGGGAATTTAGGATTATGCCCTTACATCAAGGAAGTATGAAGGACACTGTTGTTTTTACTGATGTCCAAAAACAATGAATGCAGAATGGGGATAGCACACTTGTGATGTTCTTTGACAATGGATTAATTTTCTTTCAATTTATAAACAACAACAATGAGCTTTTTCATCATTTAGAAAGCCAAAAGAAAGTGAAAGAAGGAATGAGCATTGGCTAAATAAAGATTTGAGACACATTAGAAACAGGCATCGGGGTTGAATTTGCAGCAGATACTTTTTTATCTGTAGAAGATAAATATGTTGCTAAAACTATCATAAAGAAGGTTCATAGAGATCTGAAGAATAATAAAAGTAATGATGGCAATGCATATGCTAATTACATACTTAAGAATGTATATTCCTTATGTTGTGCTGGTGAAGTACACCGAGCTGATCTACTCCATGCAGTGGTGAGGGCTGGATGCTGTTTGGATCCCTACCTCTGCAGACATGTGGGCGGAGGAGCCAGCAGCATCTCTGTCTGAGCATGTGGTTGTGTGGAGGAGAAAGTGCGCAGTTGCTGGGCTTCCGTGCTGTCCTCCCTGCTGGTCCCGTCTCTTCCAGGCCAGTCTGGCAGGCTGGGTGGAAGCAGCCGTGTATTCTGAGAAGAACTGCTCTGGTGCTATTGTACTAGTACTCCCTTAGGAGTCCTTCCCGATTCGGAACGCATGATGCCAGGGATAAGGCAGTGTTCCAATATGTGTCATAAATAAGAATTGTATCCTTCAGCCCTTTTCTTATTTTGAGAATCAAAGTCAAATGGAACAGTATGGAAGGCTCTGAAAAGCTACATAAACTTTATTTTCTGATCTTCTCAGTACCAGTGTGCCATAAGTCTGATGAGTGACCACAAGCTGCCACATAGGAGAATTCCCCTAGGAGGCTGCATTTATGCTACCCGACTACTTTATCCAGCCACAGCACCATCCCCAGATCCCTTTTCTCAGTGCTGTTTCATTGTGGTAACGAGGACATGCTGGCTGGCTGGCCTCTTTCCTGCTTAGTAAAAGCTACAAGCATTTTCTCCCAAATTACTTTTCACATTGGACAATTACCAGGGCTTTGGGCCTCAAAAGTATTATAGCATAGGAAATCATCATGGCCAAGGTCTTGTGAAGTTTCCTGGCCTCTAGAGGACTCTCCACTGGGAAAATTAGGAGAGACTCGGAAACAGAAAAGACGACAAAATACAGTTTACAAAGTAGGGAATAAGGCACGTGGCAGGGAGACAGAAAGCGCTTCTGGGAAGAAGAATTTCACAGGGTCTGGTGTTACATGAGCAGAAGGGAGCCGACTGGCCCTGCATACCCCATATTTCACGCTGGGGAACTTGCAGCAGAAGCCTGGCTTAAGTGGAAGTATACTGGAGGCAGCCTGTTTTTGTGCAGTTCCCGGGCCAGGTTGTTGCAGTTCAGACATAATTTGGATAAACATCTGGGATTGCATGTTCTTTTCCAATTAAAACTTGAAATCACCCAATGTTTGCCTGGGCAGCACAGTTCCCTGCCACTGAAGGTATTGTTCAGTTAAGCACATCAGGCAGGAAAAGGCACTCTGGTCTGGGGTCTGCTCGCAGTCTGGGAGAGGACAGCTGAGCAAAAGAACCATTTTGTTAGATTTGGCCTGTTGCGTTCAGGAGCGTTGTTGGTCTGGAGCACATCAGGGCAGTTGACCTTGGAAAGTTTTCCTTTTGCTGTCTGTGATTGTCTTTGATGCTCATTTGAGGTTTTGATGGTTTCCTTCCATTGAAGTTATGTTTACTCAGTCCAAGGATATTCGGAGCTCCTCATTATAGTGCCTTAAGCTAAAACCATGTCCGAATGGCAGTACATATTACATGCTGAGCTCTTTCACTTGAAATCCAGTGTTTGTCACACCACAAGGACTGGAACAATTTGCAGACGGGTCAGCTGTTGCTAGCAACTGCCTGGATAGGCACAGCCAAAACACGTGCCTTTGTTCTGGTTTCATGAGAGGGGAAGGAATTGACCCCACTGAATATTTGAGAAAAAAGATAGCAGAGCTGTTGCTTATTGATCCTTCTGCTGTACCCTCTGGGTAGGGGAAAGCAGGGTATCTCTGGAGCTGTGCCTACCTGGCAGAAAATTAATACGGTGAAGTTGCTACAGATGTCTACCTCCGTGCCTGATTTTGGACTGAAGCAAAGGAATGCTACGTGATTTTCATATAATTGCTCAATAAAACAGTGGCAAAGTTAGGAAGAAAACTCATGAATCCTGATTCCCAGGTCCTGGCATTATGCACTATGAAAAAGTCCTTTATATATGTATTGCTCTTTAGAAGCAAGATCTGAAGCCAGCTAGGTATAGCAGGGCTTGAGATTCGGAGAGAGTTCTCTTTCCTGGACTTGTCCACTCCCTTGTTTCTCCTCTGCTCTTAAAAGATTCTTGGTTTTCATTTCTATCTCCTCCTTTTATTTGTTTTCCTTCCATTTCTTTCCTTTGCAAGTATTGAATGTCTCCTGTGGGAGTAAGCGTAGCCACATGTGCGTGCAACGATGGTTTATTTTTATTGGAGTCATTGCCTGTGACTGTTATTCATTACTATAGGAAGAACTGCACTAACAAACTGTTCTGAGAGGTTGGGTTTGTTTTTTTTTCCCCTGTTGTAAAATGTCCTGTTTTGTCCATAGCCATTGAGAGTATCTACTGCCATCATTAACACATTGAGAGTTTGGAGCTCGGACACTGGTACTGCCTCCTGAATGTCCTGTTGTGTCTGGTGTTGCAAAGCAGAATCTCAGCTTCTCTCAGCTTCCTTGCATGTTGTCTCTTTAGGTCAGCTTTTCAACCATCTGTCTACCTCACTGCTACCTAAGCAACTCAGTTGGCCTCACTTGGGGAAGAATCTGTGGTTGCACAAAGCTAGTGCAGTCACTGACTACTGTTATGGCCTCTTACAATAATAAAGGGTACAGGCAGAACACCACCAAACAAGGCCTGCTGGGATGAAATGGCTGATTCAGAAAAGGCAAGTCAAAAATAGTATAAAATGCTTTTATCATACTTGCACTTCTAGTCTTGACACTGGGTAAGTAATCAGCAGTCCTATTTCCTTACTTTTATTCTCAAGTTATCACACATTTCTGCATCACCGTGGGCAAGGCCACCATCTCTCATCTTTAATGTCATGTAAGGAATCCCTGGTACTTCTTTAAGATGAATCTGTAGCATAAGTAATAAAATTATTGGTAGTTAAATTAGGAGCATATGCTTAGCATAAATGTAAGTCAGACCTTAGAGATGTAAGCAGCCTAAATAATTTCACATGAGAAATACAGTGATGTAAAATCAACTAATATTAATTAACCACTTCTGAGGTCAGAGTCGAGCACAGTGAGGAAAGGTGAGTGATCTGCCTAGGCTTACCCAAAAGAACATAGGACCTTACCCTAAAGTTAATGCTAGGATAAAACAAACAGGCAAGAAGTGATTTATCTGAAATTTGGCTAATATCGCCTAGGTTCATGATTTCTAGAGATATGTTTTAAATGTTTCAGAATCTGTGCTTCCCACTAGCACTGACTCTTAAAATCAAAGGTAATCTGTCAGAATTTGACTGAGAAGGTTTGATCTCTTTGGTATTAGTTTACATTCGTTAACATCAGTGTCATGCTGATACTTCAGGATTGAGATTTCTTTGAATTCTTTATCCCATGCTGAATCCATCTCATGTTTTCCTCACACTTTTAAAGGCTTTCCCTTAACAAATTTTCTTACTCAAATCAGCATCCACTGTTGCTGTTCCCCTGCAAAACTGTCTTAAATGCATCTGCATTTCTCCCTCCCTCACTTTTTCTTAAGATGAGAGACAGGGACTTCTTGGCTTTGCAGTCTTACCAATGTTTTTAATATATGGAATTTGTATGCATTGCACTGAAAGAAAATAAACAGATGTACTGCTACATTTTGGGGGGTGAGACAACAGCAGGATGGTCAGCTGCCTTTTCAGTCTGTTCATTTTGCTGTTGTTTCCAGATGTGTGCTAATGGACATTTTTAGGATGTACACACAAACTCTGCTTGCCTACTTTTCTGCACTAATTGGTTTGGATTTACGGAATGCCTCTCATAAAGTGTCTCTAGCTGCCATTGTTGCTTTTCTATAAAGTAGTAGAGAGGAAACTCATTCCTAAACAGTTTCCTCTGGACAGGATTTTCTTGTGGGGGAAGGAGAGATACAATCCATTTAAATTGGTCTATAAAGAGTTTTATTGAGTTGTGGCCCATTAACTTGGCCTTGATGAAAACCTTTGCAAACAACTGGACTTCAGGGAACCACATCTCTCGGGTGCTGTGCATGGCACAAATGAAAAGATAGTTTCCTAAGAAATCATTTTAATTCAAACTGTGATTTTTTTTTTTTTTTTTTTTTTTTACATGTACAGAAGTGGTAGGGACTTCACATCTACTCCCAGTACTGGGGCATATTTGTAGCCCTATATCTCATTGCTCTCTAGGGCTCAAGACATCTTAACCTTTCCCTGTGTCAATCCACCAAGTTTGTTTTTACCAGGGAGAATATAAGTGTGGGGTCTAGATGGTTAGGAAGGCTGAAGGACGACTGCATATATCTCTTTTCCCTCAACCTGTCCATTCTTCCTCTTTATTCCCAATCATTGCACAGCCTGCCCGGCCTGTAGCCTTTTCTAATGACAATAAGCATACAGGCGCAGACAGTACTGCTGGGGTGGCTGAGCTTTCTTCTGCTTGAAAGGGGAAAATCTGTGCATAGAGAGCTTTTCCTTGCAACAGGATTTGGAGGAAGATACAAAGCAGGGGATAATCATTTCCATAAGAAAACACAACTCCCTGATAAAGACAAACAAACTCTACAGTGATTTGCTTGTGAAGGCAATGTGATTTATTAACGTCTTATTCGGATTTTGGTACTGATATCAGCTATACAATCTTTAGGAATGTATTCAATTTCTGAACTTCAATTTACCCAAATGCATAATGGAGATATTTTTTCCCCACTCTTGTAAAGCCTTTTAAAAATCTGCAGATTAAGTACCATATACAAGCAAAATGTTGTTATCCCAAGAATCATTTGCGGTGGGAGATCAGTAAATTGTTTATGGGTATATCCTGTGAGCTTAGTAAATGATTGCAGGATACCTAAACTACATTTTTTTCACCAGAACACTGGAAACGTATTAGGGTCACTTTTTGTTTCTGCAACAAAGAGCAGTTATCTCCCAAGGTAAATCAGAACCTGTTATGAGACTGAGGCATCGGAGAGCTCCCAGGTCTAACGAGCACTAGTGTTTGGTGAGGCTTGGCAGAAAATACAACCCTTTTTTTCTCCTACCTTGTAAAAAGCCATCCTATTGCCCTGAAGGATACTTCTACATGAAGAGGGGGCGGGGAACAACTGGTATGTGCTGTATGAAGCCTTGATGCCACTGTGACATTACTGCCTGTTAGGGAACTCTTGGTTCTCTCTTCGGGCACCTTTCTGGTGGGCTGGAGGCAGCATGACCTGTGGGACTGGGAACGAGAGCTGGCCCTGGGAATTGGGTCGCAGCTCCTGCTCAAAAGTAAATAATCTGCAGAATAAGGACTGCTGCCTTCGTTTCTAGACTATATCAAATTCCTGCACATCGGGCCCAAGGAGAACCAGAAGGGAGGGCAGAAAAAACAGTTATGAGGTCTGCTGGGATATCTGATGCAAAATCAACTTTGTTGTTTTCCTTACTGGCTTTTTCCTGGGCTCTGTTGCAGCTGAAAAAACAACCCTCTTAATCTACAATAAGAAGGGAAATTCTGGCATGAAGATTGTCCACCCAGACATTTGGCACGATTAGGGGAAAGATTTGTTTAGCTTAACACTGATTTTATTAGTATGTGAGTCTAACTGAACCTTGAGAGATAGTCTTTTCCCTGTTGAATGACACTGTCGATGTGTAGGTTTCCTTCTCAATTCTCAGCTATGCTCTTCAGAGCTAACATGGTATAACTGAAGAGTTCTTCTGAAATGCACCAACTATTAGCAACGATTGTTTACTACTATAGGACAACAATGCTAATTAGCAAAAAATCCCAGCAAGCCAGCGTTGTTTCAGTAAGGGCAGCGAGCGTAGTGAGAGCCAGACTCCTTTCACGGATCTCACGTATTTGGTAATTCCTCAGTAGATCTGAATTCCAAAATATGTATTGGCTGTAAATGTGGTTTTGTTATTGATTCGTTCCTTAGTGCACGTATATGTCTTTTGTCAGTACAAAAGATGAGATAAGGTAAATCTAGCAGAAAAGGAAATCTAAGGAAAAAGTTAACACAGAACAAAATAAAAAGAGAAAGATCTGTTCACTGGTAAGAAGAAGTTGACATATTTTAGAAGAAGATTCAAATGGTTTCACTCATGTTCCTCAGTCATTGCTAAGAAAAAATTTCTTGTAATAGTCTCAATAAAAAAAATGGGGAAGCAACTGATTGTCTTTCCAGTCTAGACAGAAATTATATATTAAATTTTAATACAGCTGATTTTCTCAAATATTTCGTTGAAATATCTTAGTCCATGACTTTTGTTAAAATCATTAGTTTTCCATTATGAAATCATTTTTTTTTTTACCATGTGAGAGCTCATAGCTCAGTCAAAATCATCTTCTTATTTCAGCGCTTGGTAGTTTATCATCCTGGCATTTTGATAACTAATTTGATATAAGACTCTGTCTCCTTCATCATCTTTACTTTTTTTTGGCAGGATACTGGCTTGATTTCTGGTTATCAGACTACTTCTGAAAGTCCATCCAATACATTTTCCAATTCATCACTTTCTTTGCTATTGACAGGGGATGTTGTCCCAATAATTAGTATTTTCTGCTGGGCTTCTGCAATCAATTTCTGTGATTCATCTCTTGCATAGAGCTTATAAACAATAAACTGTATTAATAAAAATGCTTTCCCTAATTAAAAAACAAACTTTAATGTACAATTTTTCTGCTGTCATCATCAATTCTCTCCAAGCCTTTTGTTTCTCAACTGCTCTGCCTGTCTCCCATTTATCTTCCTTTATCTAATCTAATGGCATCTATCCACTTTTCATCAAGGTGATATATTTCCTCTTTCATAGTATCTCTGTGTTCTTAACGTGCCTCATGGCAGAAATAATTTTTTAGTTGTTTAATGTTTATTCTACATTGTTGTCAAATAATAAATAATTATTACAAACCTCCTGGCAGGGAAATGTGATGCTAGAAAGGAAAGAAAGGAAACTAAGATTTGACCATTTTGTAAAGTTAGGATTTTGCAAAACTTAAAATAGCTTTGATTTTTACTTCTCTCATCCATCTCTAACATTTGCAATTTAGTAGGACAGCAGCGTAAAAATAACTGCATCTGGATTTCATATTCCCTTCCAGAAGCTCATGGAGAGCTCATGGACAGCATTCCAGAAGCATCATGGAGAGGATGAATTAGAAAGACTCAGTACTGTTTCATCATTTTTCTATGTCTGTTTTCTATTCATTTAACCTTTGAAAATCATTTTTGTAATCTGAATGCCTGTTAACTTCTTTAGTCTATTATTTACCATTACTGTTTACTCATCTGAAAATGTGTACTCCTTTTGGTGCAACTTGGCTGCACTGAAGTGTCAATAGGAAAAAATTTCTGGTGAGGCCTGGATTTCATCTTTAATTTCTTGATTTTGGTGATCCTTGATTTATACTTCCACTTCTTGGCCTCCAAAACATCATTTTCTTTTCGTGATCTGTATTTCCTTCTATGTTTTCTAAGGTCCTTGTGTATGCATAAGAACCTACTGTGTTGGCTATTCCATCCAGAGGATGGTTTGCAGTGATGTTTACAGCTTTTTCTCTTTGGTTGAAACACAAATCTAAACACATATTTACATTTTTTCAATTAATGTAGAGTTTGGTGTTGTAAAAAAGAATTCTGTGTACTCTATCTACATCACGATCTCTATGATTGTGAAATATGAAATCATACTTTAAGGGTTGTTTTTCTCTGTAAGCAAACATTCTCCTTGTATGACCGGGTGACCCGCCTAGTAAATGAGGGCAAGGCTGTGGATATTGTCTACCTGGACTTTAGTAAGGCCTTTGACACGGTCTCCCACGGCATTCTCCTGGAGAAGCTGGCAGCTCACGGCTTGGATGGGCATACACTTTGCTGGGTAAAAAACTGGCTGGATGGCCGAGCCCAGAGAGTGGTGGTGAATGGAGTTAAATCCAGTTGGCGGCCGGTCACAAGAGGTGTTCCCCAGGGCTCAGTTCTGGGGCCGGTTTTGTTCAATGTCTTCATCAATGATCTGGATGAGGGGATTCAGTGCACCCTCAGCAAGTTTGCAGATGACACCAAGCTGGGTGGGAGTGTCGATTTGCTCGAGGGAAGGAAGGCCCTGCAGAGGGATCTGGATAGGCTGGATTGATGGGCCGAGGCCAATTGTATGAGGTTTAACAAGGCCAAGTGCCGGGTCCTGCACTTTGGTCACAACAACCCCATGCAACGCTACAGGCTTGGGGAAGAGTGGCTGGAGAGCTGCCCGGCGGAAAAGGACCTGGGGGTGCTGGTCGACAGCCGGCTGAACATGAGCCGGCAGTGTGCCCAGGTGGCCAAGAAGGCCAACGGCATCCTGGCTTGTATCAGGAATAGTGTGACCAGCAGGAGTAGGGAAGTGATCGTGCCCCTGTACTCGGCACTGGTGAGGCCGCACCTCGAGTACTGTGTTCAGTTTTGGGCCCCTCAGTACAAGAAGGACACTGAGGTGCTGGAGCGTGTCCAGAGAAGGGCAACGAGGCTGGTGAAGGGTCTAGAAAACAAGTCTTATGAGGAGCGGCTGAGAGAACTGGGGTTGTTTAGCTTGGAGAAGAGGAGGCTGAGGGGAGACCTTATCGCTCTCTACAACTACCTGAAAGGAGGTTGTAGTGAAGCGGGTGTTGGACTCTTCTCCCAAGAAACTAGCGATAGGACGAGAGGAAATGGCCTCAAGTTGCCCCAGGGGAGGTTTAGATTGGACATCAGGAAGAATTTCTTTACCAAAAGAGTGGTTAGGCATTGGAACAGGCTGCCCAGAGAGGTGGTGGAGTCGTCAACCCTGGAGGCGTTCAAAAAAGGTGTAGACGTGGCACTCCAGGGCCTAGTTTAGGAGTCATGGTGGTGTTAGTTGATGGTTGGACTTGATGATCTTAGAGGTCTTTTCCAACCTTAATGGTTCTATGATTCTATGATTCAAAATAAAGCGATACCTTGGAATATTATGAGCTGTTCCCATTTCACTAAAAAGGAAGCTAATTCTGAGCCTCAGATGTAGCTGTGCAGCAGCAGCCTTTCAGAGGGGCCCTGTGAAGCGCTGCTGAAAGGATGTGATTTATTATATTTTTTCATTGCTATACTTAGTTATACACATATTGTAACGGCATAAAAATGCAGTAACAGAATGTACATAGGGTTATTTGAATGCCTATCCATTTGCACGTACAACTGTGTTTAGTGCACATGCATATATAGGTTAGTATTTATGTGCATAGTACTGCACAAAATGCCAAAAATTTGACCTTAGACATCAGATTTGTAACTATTTCACTTCGGGCCTTTCCAATTAAACATCCAGCTGTTGTGGGAGACTCTGTAGCTGAGCGTTTGCACAGTTTTTCCACCCCATCCTCTCCCTCATGTTCTCACAGCTGAGGGAGCGTGTGAAGCACCAGGAGGCACTCTGCTTTCCTCCTGGCAGAGTCCCCCTCCTGCCGTGTCAGTGGGAAGTGCTGGCTCTGGGGATAACGACAGGCGAGGGAATTCAGGTTTTGTCAAGGTGCGTCACGGACGTGGGATGACATGCCCCTCCTTTCTCCAGAAATTCATTCCAGCAAGAACAGTAATTAACATGGAAGAGGGGAAAGTGCTAGCCCAGCAGTTTTCCTACTTGGAGTAGTTCACAAAGGTTGTATCGCATCCTGAGGTGGTTTTGCCAGCTTCATATGACTGAAAGGAAAACATTGACATTTGGACTGGTCTGATGTTCTCCGGCTGTATTTGTGGTCTTTTTGTGCCTGCCTTTATTTTTTACTGTCTGAAGAAGAAGGGAGCCTATGTTTGGTTTAAAATCTGAAAACCAGAAAAATTTTAGCTAGCTGTGGGTAATAATGGTTATGTTTGAAGAACCAGATATGAGGATTTTGTTTCTTCAGCCTGTATCAGAATCAGATGAGAAAGAGTTGCAAGACGTCTAAGCATGGTCCTGTCTGCAGACTACCTACATGTACAAATGAAACCTACCTACCATACAGACACCCTCAGCATGTAAAGTGCTACAGAAAAGTCACACTAGCCTTGATTCTGCAGCAGAGTATGCTGGCAAATCCTCTAGTTTCATAAGGACACCGCAGAACTCAAACTTCTGCTGCTGGATATTGTTAATCTTACACTTAGGAATAAATGTCCCAGTCCTGTATATCTATGAAGTGATTCAATACTGTCTGACTTTTCAGTGAAATGTGAGCAGTTTTGGTGAGCACAAACTTCCTCGTTTTTCTGTAGCCTCTTTTGGCTTTTATAAAACCTGCTCACTGTTTCCCTGCTGATCGTTAGGCACCACCAGCTGAAATCCATATGCAGTGACCCTGACGTGTGCTTGAATGTTTGGCAGAATTAGGGCATGACCTTTGGAAATAATGGGGGGTTTTTTACTCCATTTGAAATCAGCAGGATCTTTTGGTGCCCCACGCCTCTAAAAATAAGATTGTTACTGTCTGTAATTCTAAGAAATCTGTATTTGGATGTATCTGACAGAGGGCCGCCTATCTTGGGCTGAGAGGGTCTAGTATCTGACAGGGCTTCGGAAGTTTAGGCACCGAGGTGCGTGATGGTTCCACAGCACGCTGCTAGGCAGGCCTCACAGATGGGTTAGATGAGATCAGTGCATTGAAGGAAAGGAAGTCGGCAGGCCTGCTCTGTGTCCTGAGCAGTCACGGCTCGGGCTGTGCGATACCGCTCTGCTTGGAGCAGATCCCTGCAGAGGATCAGCGCAGGCTGAGGGGGAGCCGCCTGCCCAAACCGTGCCCTCAGGGGCCGGGGAGGGAGGAAGGCTCTTCCAGGGTGCGGGGCCACTGCCGGGAGGGCCGGTTTCCAGTTCCCAGCCTTTTCTAGCTGTTGAAGAGGTGAGTGGAGAAAGGTGTTTCAGCTTTGTTCAGCGGCTCTGTGCCAGAGGCAGAGCAGCAGCACGCTCTCCACTCCAGCCGCTGCTGTCAGTGTCTTCTTCAGGGCCCACATGGGGACCATTGGATCAATGTTTGTGCTGATCATACTCTGGGCAGAACTTGCTAAATTTATCATTAAAGTGTCACTTTCATGTAGATGACAGAATGGGGGTTATTTTGAGGCAAGGTGTGAGGGAGCAGTCCTTGGCAATGAGCGAAAATCAAACAGCCAAGCAATAGGGCCTGGCACATTTGTGCGAGTTTGCCACTGCGGGTCCCACATCCCCTACCCTGCCAACTGTCCTGGTTTTGGCTGGGATAGAGTTAATTTTCCTCCTAGGAGCTGGTATAGTGCTGTGTTTTGGATTTAGTATGAGAATAATGTTGATAACGCACTGATGTTTTAGTTGTTGCTCAGTAGTGCTTACACTAAGCCAAGGACGTTTCAGCTTCTCGTGCTCTACCGACTGAGAAGGCTGGGGGTGCACAAGAAGCTGGAGGGGGCACAGCCAGGACAGCTGACCCAAACTGGCCAAAGGGATATTCCATACCATATGACATCATGCTCAGTATATAACTGGGGGGAGCTGGCCAGGGTAGGGCCACTGCCCAGGGACAGGCTGGGCATCAGTTGGTTGGTGGTGAGCAACTGTTCTTCATTTGCATCACTTGTCTTTCCTGGGTTTTAGTTCCCTCTCTTTTTTGGCATTTTCCTTTTCATTACAATTTATTATTGTTGTTGTTGTTGTTATATTTTATTTCAATTATTAAACTGTTCTTAACCCACAAATGTTCTCACCTTTACTCTTCCGATTCTCTCCCCCATCCCACCACGAGTCCGGGGGAGTGAGCGAGCAGCTGTGTGGTGCTTAGTTGCTGGCTGGGGTTGAACCACGACACCAACAAGCTCCTTTCTGTGTCTCCAGAGCTCTGCTGCAGCTCATCTTCCACAGAGGACAGTTCCTCCATAGTGGAGCCAGAGAGCTTGGGATATTTCTGGCCTGATCATGGAGGGCCAGCACACCCAAATGCTGACCTAAATTCAGTCATGCTATACACCCCAAGGGAATTCCCGTTCGTATTTTGAAACTCCAGGGATAGGATCCCTGAATAAAGCTTGACTTGATCATTATCCCTTTTGCAAAAGAGGACATCCAGATAATTGCAATGGAATGTTATCGTCCCCAGAGTGGTGACCCATGGGTGGACCATGCTGCTTCCAGGGGCAGGAGGAAGATGGCAGGTGGAGTTCTTGGAGAAGCCGAGGGGGCGCATCTGTGGAATGGCTAATGATGACTGAAATTGTGTGACGTAGCGGCAGTTGCAGTTTTGCTCAAAATTGTCTCTGATCTGAGTGCAACTGCCTGAACCGGCAGGAATGATTAAGCTTAACAGGATGCCAATAAGACAAGCAAAACTTGCTGCTTTCATGACAGTGGTGTTTTAGGACCTGTGAATCCTTTTAAAATTGCAGCATGATCTATACATGCGTATGAGAAGACCTCAACTACTTAGAAGTGACAGGTCTAGATCAATAACTACCTTGTTATTTCTGCAGTATGCTTTACTACTTCTAGAATTTAAATCCAGTGAGATTATTCTACGGATTTGAGCTCTGATCAGTGTGTTATAAAGATGTGTACTCATATATTACTTGTTTGTTTTGCAGCTTCTGGTTGCTAAATCCCCTGTTGCTCCATTCTCTGCTTTTTTCTACACCATTGAGAAATCAGGCTTGGTTCTTCAAGGTAAGACCAGAGCATTGATCATTTTGCCTTTGCAATTAGTATTTTAAGCAGGCTGAATGTAGATAACAGCAACTATTGTTGAAAATGGTGCTGTTTATACCTAATTAAAAACCCACACACATTTGAACAGTCTGGATGACAAGGGCAGCCTTCTGCGGCGTTCACTGTTTTGTCTTGGATTATACTAAATTAGTTGTTGCATCTTCCTGTGGATCTAAGAATGGGCCTTGTAATTATTAACCAAGGATCCTTGTTTTCCTTCAAGGTAAAGTAGAATGGTTCTGGCAACATTGCTCCTATGGGATAGGTTTCTCCAGGAGAAACATACCCATCTATCATTAATAACATGCTCTAATAAATGGTTGTTCTTTAGAGAATGGCTTGACATCAATAATAATATAGGAAATTAATATCTGTTCTCTATTTTTGTAATCATTTTAATGCTAATGCCCCATGGTCTTACATAATCCTCAGATTCTCTAGGATATGAGGTAGCGTACTGAAAAGCTGGATATTACTACCATGATGGCAGGGAACTAGGGTTCCTTGTGGCCATGCCCTAAATCACGTACTTTCAGACCACAGCAAAAAGGGAAGTTCAGCTCTTCCCTTCTTTTCCCTGTTTATTCCAATAAATCTTCCTTTAATGTCCTTACTTTTTGACAGACGTTCATAGATCAGTTTTGTTGAGTTGCTGTCTGTTGATATGCAGCCTGGCTCCTGATTGCTGCATCAGTTTAGCAGACTAAATAAAACTAGTCAGTGCCTGTCACTTTTTGTTCAGAGGATACACTCTGATATGCAGCCATGGCATTAAGAAGAGTAAGTATCGCTGTTTCTCAGGTTCCAGTGATTGAGAATCACTGATCCCATAAAGCGCTACGAACATTTTAAGGTACGTGAACAGTTCTCTTCCTTCTGATTACCCAGACCAACAGCATATTTACATTTACTAATGACTAAATACACTTACATCTGTGGTGAACAAAAGAAACAAAAATGTTTTATGGTGCATTTTTGCTTCCATTTGATACATCTACATAATGATAACGTGGGGGTCCATCTGGTGTTTCCTAAGCCTTTGGCTACTATATCCAGTGTATTCTTAGATGGCGTTTTGGGAATTTGATCTGCTTTATTTGCTACCAGTAATTTTTAAAAGGCTACAGGAACAAGAAACAATTTTTATTAGTTTAAACTGAGATGGCTTGCAAGAGTTGGTCCAGACATGTTTTGATTCAGTATAGGGCAGAAGACAAGCTACTTTTCTATCTTGAATATATTCTGAGTTGCAGAGATGTTTCTGGTCATTATAAAAAAAGGCAGACAATTTCCTGCTCTGTCCTCAGGCACTAATGTAGTGAAACTTTGGAAAAGAAAGATTTCCCATTTCAGAAACGGGAAGCATTTGTTCAGAGAGGATCTTTATTTGTTTCAGTTCTTTTCTGTGAGCCAGGAACATAGCTTTCCAAGGACTGAACCCTACCTTAAAAGAACAAATGCGCCTGGTAACTTGTAATGATGAGGGAGTAGGACTCTCTGATAGAAGGATAGCACTGTATTAGGTGTATGGCAATTGCTCTTTTCCCTGTATCCATATGTTTCTGGGGTGCACGTTTAAAATACCATTCACCATTTTTCTAAAAACAGGTGAGATACCAGTTTGGATTTCTCTAAGTAAATGCTGTCTTGATATCAAGCATTCTTTGTACGTTTTGGAAGGCAGCTTGAAGCTCTTCTTTGCGTGAGCCTTTTCTTACTTTCAGACTACACCATTATGTTCCCATTTTAGATATTTTTCTCCAATATGGGTAGTAACCAAGGGCATGGTTCCCCTGATAATGTGCCCCAGACTGTTTTACAGAGACTTGTAAGCACTTACACACGAGCCATCTCACTGAGTTGTACAAAGTAAATATTGCATGTTCTCATCCCACATTTCAATGATCATTATTTCTATGGAAAAAGGAAGTGAACAAATCACCTGGAAATGGCTGTTTTGGATACGATGCAGAAAGTGGCACCAGGCTGCCTCATGCAAGATAGGCCAGAGTTTTTATGAGTTGTACCTGGTGCTTCTTTCCAAAGGGAATCTGGACACAAGGTAAGATGTCAGTAAGGCAACTGGCCACGGGTCAGCCAGTGAGGGAGTGTCCCTGCGTTGCTGCTTGAGGGACATCGTAGAGCACTAACAAGTGGAATCTGTCCCACAGCCTGATTGCAAAGGCAGCTTTCCCATTCAGGCTTTGTTGTTTAATTCAGTTGGTGTCAGGAGGTGAGCATATTCAGGGCGGCTGATGGGAACAAGTGGATGGGTGTGGGAACTGGCGAGAAGCAGCAGCTGGCTGAAATGCCCAGGATTCTTTCTTCTTACTCAGGGGGTCCCATCCCAGGACCATTAACCAATAGGCCATAAACAAATTGATATCGGAAAATGTGGCTGGAAACTCCTTGATTAGCGAGGGTGAATGGGGAATGAAAGACAAAGTGAAAGTGTGATTTAACAGTTCCACAAGCAATTTCCATTGCCACCTCTGAGGGATTAGGATGTGTGCAATAGGCTAAAAATGAGGAGGAGCTCCCCCCCGCCCTGGCTTTTGTTCTGTGGGCTGGAGGATAATAAAACGGCAGGAGAGGCAGTGCGGCTAGTTAGGGATTTCACAGGCTGCTATTTGATGCAGTTTAAGGAGCCCTTCTGCCATTGTTGCAGTTAAAATGGGAAGCGGAACTGTTCTCAATTCGCAAAAACCTCCAGCGTCCTCAGGAAGAGAGCTGAGAGCAAAAGGCTATTAAGATGGTAATGCTGCCCCATTTGGAGGAGTGTATCAAAATCCTCTTTGTCAGTGTAAATTGCTGCTCTGTTTCCCCGGTACCTTTGCATCTCATGGCCTCAGTGCAAGCACAGAAGTGTTCGGAGGAGACCCTAGTGAAGGCATAACTGCTTCTCTTATGTTGTGAGAGGAGAGCTCCAGGCTGCCCAAGGATGCCACAGAGAAAACTTCTTTGCTTTTATAAATTTGAAGTGTTCAGGGATGAAAAGAATCCAGTTACTCACTCATTCTTTTATTTCCATTTGCAGACTAGAGAAATGAAATTTGATGATTGGAAAGCAAGATTGGCCAGTCAGATTTAGCAAGGAAAGTCACCCTTCAGTCTCCTCCTTTCATTGCTTCACTATGCTCTGTGCTGTGGAGGGGGTGGAGTGCAAAAAAAAGCCTCAGTTGCCTTTACATTGCAATACAATGTCATGTAATGTACTGCCATGCTGTACAGTGTGACCCTGTGATGAACCTGAATTGTGACTGCAAAATCTAGTCTGACAGCAGATCTCTATTTTGTAGAGATCTTAAACAGAGAGGCGGAAGCCTGGATCTAAGCACCACAAAATATTGGAAGTTTTACTCTCTGCTTGTGTATTCTGTTTAAGGACTTGCTGTTGCTTCCCTAATTCAATATACTAGTTAAAGTGAATGAAGTGATGCTGTCAAAAAGAATAACAGTAAAAAAGCTCCAGATCTACTTGATTAAGGGTGCAAGTCCCAAGATGATTTTTCTCTTTGGCAGTGATATAATGTCTGTTTTGGATTGGAAATTATTAGCTGGTAATTCTGTTTCTGGTGTATCAGTCAGAACAGATTCTGGGCTGTTCTTGCGTAGCTGTAGTTTCATTGAAGCTGAGTGTAGCACATACTGGGTTAGGTCAGCTGAACTAGAAGATGCCACTTAGCCATGCACATACATATCCAAAAAGAAGATAGGCTGAATAAGCTGATGTCAGTGTTGTATTCTGTGGGTGATCATCCAAGTCTAGCTTTAGAAGCAGCAGCATTCTGGGGCATAAATACAAGGTAGCAACAGAGCCTAGCTATTAGCAACTGGTAGCTCGGCTGTCTGTGGAAGTAAGTCTCATTCCATCTCACCTAAGTAAATGCCCTCTGTTACCAAGAGCATGGTGCTGCAAAAGAAGACAGGGAACATCGTGGCTGGTTGCCAACTGGAGAGTGTATTGGGACTTTTCGCTGAATGCTTTAACCAAGTGATTAATGTTGCTCTTCACTGAAAGAGCTCAGAAGCACTGGAAACATAAGGCAAATAATACTAGTGAGCTGGGACTTGCTTTTGAGTAATAATTTATTTTCAGTTTCATAGGGATTAAAGATGGGTGGAATCAGCAGTACCTCCAAACTGACCTCCCATATATCATGCATGTTTCCTTCAGGTACCTGATAACGTATGTTACACTGAATCATGTCTTCTAGAAAGGCATTCACTTTTATTTGAAGACATCAAGAAATGTGAGTTCCTGGTTTGCCTTGACAGTGTTTTCCAGTTTTAGCTACTTTGCTGTTAAATACTTGTTCTGTATTTCAGATTAGAATTTGTCTGCCTTCAGCTTTTGGCCTCAGATCTTGTTATGACCTTCAGTGCTAAATAAAGCACTGTTGCCGTTAAATGGTTGCCATTTTGCATGAGTGTACTTGACATTAAGATTTATCCTGCTATGTTTTATTCTTCCTTTTGAAAGAAAGTTATAACTGTCTGCAAATTAACCTCAAAGCTTTTATGTCTCATGCTGACTGGCTCCCCTCACTACCCAAAGTAGAGAATACCTTGTATTGCTAAAGTGCTAAAGGGAAGAGTTTGATTTTTGTGCCAGCAGGACTGGATGGTTAGTTAGTTGATTAATCCACCCTTTCTCCTGCCCTCTTTTCCACTGCACACGTGTCTCTGTGTGCACAACCACGCTCATCTTGCCTGTAATGTCTTATTGAGGCAGGTAGCTTCTGGTAAGTAGAAACAAAAGATACATGGTAGTCGGAAGAGAGCATCTTAGGTTTTAAGTTTCACAGTACTAAGAGCAAAAAGATCTAGGAACAGCTAAATCTTGGGAAACCTTGGTACATTATGTTTCATTTGTCACTAATGTAATGGGAGAGGCTCATTTTGATCTCAAAATAGCATAGGGTCTGGGTTTGTAGTGCGGCATGGCAAACTGTCTCCAAAGTGCTATAACTAATTTCTATGGCTGAAGCAAGTGAAAAGTGCCTCATTTTATTTTGTAAAGAAATGCTTTGGTAATGAGTAGTGAGGTAGAAGGGGAATTCTGAAAGAAAGGGCAGCATTATTTGTATTGTATTGTGTGAGTTTGAACAGCGAGAGACAATGATTTACTGCATCAAAAGCTTTTATTCAATTGAAGAACTGTAACTATAAAGTGACCTTTGTCTGGAGCAACATGGATATAATCTGTAAAATGAAGCAGGGTTGTACTTGATGTGTGAATGGATGGAAGACAGATTAATGGGAATAAAGTTGTGCATTGCTATTGAGATGGTAACAGATTTGCAGTGCCACTGGTGATTTCTGGCCCTATTGGAGGGATAAAGATGAACTGATCATTGTTAGGATCTCTGTGGGGTGGAACCATTTTTGCTGTATTCCCCACAGGACACTGAAAGCCTCATGCTATTTCTAACAGGTTTGTAATAATGAGAGCAAAAAAGCATGATCAGTTTGTAAGCTAGGTCTATCCTGGCAGTAAAGAATGTGAAAAAAATAAGACTCCCATCATTCCAATGCCAGCAAAATCACCTGTACAGATGTAGCTGACATCAACAAAAATGTCCTTTTGTTCAGCCAGTTCATGGCATTTTGGGGAATGGGTTACTAAACCTGACCCAGGAATGGCGTTCGCTTGGGTGAGGGCATCCTCACTAGGTGGCTTTGTGGGAATCGCTCTACTGCTTTGCAGCAGCGTTGGCAAAGCCTCACTGGAGTAGCTGAACTCCGTGGCTGTCGAACGAAGGAGTCCAGAGGAACAAAGCACAGATACAAAACCAACTAAAAATGGTAATAAAGAGAGGTGGAGGGAAAATACTCTAATTGTGAAGGAAGTCTAGAGGCATCTTGCGTTTAGATCCAGTAGAAACAAAATAAACTCTGTCATTTCAATAAAATTAAATATTTCTCTCTGCAAACATGATCTTTCTAGTGGCATAGTAGATAGACAACAGATTGGTAAAGTTTCTGGCCATACTTCTTGCTGTGAGCTTAACTTATGGGACGATATTATACTGGATAAATCCAGTTTAGCACAAAGTATTGAATTACCTGCTTATTTCTGAACATGTATGTAAAGACACTGAAGATACAGTACTGCTTTCTTGCACTGAAAGCCAAACATGTCCCTAAATGCTTTGCTAGATTGCAACTGAAGTGCCAGCATTTAATTTTTCTTAAGTTTTACTAAAGGTAATATGAACAAAACTTAGTGCAAGCAGCGTGCCAAATCTGTTCTCATTTACCCAAGTGTGAATCAAAACATTTTTTTTTAATCCAGTGTTGTTAAAACAATGAGCTGAAGAGTACAAATCTGTATTTGCAAAGATGTTCCCCTCTTTTCAAGGCTGGCATAGGCTTCCTGGGACAAAATGGTCTCACTTCAGAGAAACCTTCTCCTTACCAGTCTCTCTGTAGTGAATTCCTGACCAAAGTGGGCTGCTCCCCTGTGTTTTCAGCACGGTGCTAAAGCAAATGGCCTTTTTTCCGAAAGGCTTTTAACATAAGGAGTGAAGTTGTCTGTTGATTAGAGGTAGTATCTGTGATTTGTGACAGTATATTGTTCTGGGAACTGAACGTTGTCATAGAAGACCAAGACTCTACTAGTAATTGCCTGGATTTAACATAGAAGATGTTACATCTTTCAAGCTACAGATTTGTAGAATAAGGTCAAATGTACGTAAAATGGACTTAATGTTCTTAACCTAACACATTCATGAGTAGGAAGCCAAAAAAATGTCTGTCCAAAAACATGTTTTTCAGCCAGAGTAAAGTCTCATGCTTTTGTGTACAGCTTATGAAACTAAAAGGCAGTTAAGTCTCACTGTGATTTATCCCTTTCTCACATAGGCACAACTAGATTTCTTTTGCTGTCTTCAAAAGTTATGTCTGTTCTGGCTTCACCACTAGCATGTTTGATGAAGGCATCACTACTGTCATTTTGTCTTGTAAAACGATAATTAGCAGTAGAGGACCATGACCCAAATGACTTCTTAACCTTGGTAGTACATGCAACTTTTCTTTAGCTATAGGATTTTATGTATCCTCGATGTTAAAATCTTGTAAAATCTCTGAGTGTACAGCCTGGTTGCCAAAGGAAAATGCTGGACGCTTTATTGTTCCCTGTGCTGGGGAGGGAAGAGTGGTGCGGAGATCCAACAGTTAGCTGCAGTCTAAACCTGGAAGTCTCCAGAGTGCAATCCTGTGTAGATAGGCACATTTGAATAGCACTTCATCTAAAGTAGAAAACTGTGCCTGAGAGGGGGCTTATTAGCACAGCGATAACGCTTTGCAAATAGGTTTCCCTGCTGCTTTGGCCCCAGCGCTGTTTTTCTTTGAAACTTTCTCTATGTTTCCAGAATTCACACACCTAGAACAACCTTAAGTATCTCTGCATCTGATGTGTAGACTTGCCCTGTCTTTAAAACTGGACTAACCACAAATTTAAATGATCTTATCATATAAGCTTAAATCTGTCTTGATTAAGATGGAACAGGAATATACAGCACTTTCATAGAAACAGACACACATGTGATAAACCCTCCCAACAAACAGGTTTTTACTTCAAAAGTTTTTTCTTATTACAGTCAATCCCTAAGATTAATAACATTGGGCTGTTATTGTAAAGTATTTTCTGTAATGTTCATTTGAACTTTTAATATAGTCTTAATGATTGTTGTAGCGCTGCTTCTCATTGTGTTGTAATGAAAACAGAATCTGGTCTTCTGCCATTCAGTTCTGTGAAGACCCCTGAAAAATTTGTGAGGTTAAATTTCAGGGCCGGATTGAGTTAACCAAGGCTTACAGAGATGAGAGAGGCAACAAGTTTAGTCAGCAGTTTGTTAGAGCATGGTGTATTAGCCCCGACTGTTCCTTGGTTTGCCACCTGAATAACCCTAGAGGGTCTGCCTTACAGGCTGCCTTAGGGCTCGACTGAGGCAAGGCAGTGCATGCATGACTGGATGGGAGAAGAGGAAGCACAGGCAGGTGATGCTACAATTAACAGTTCAACAAGAGATGCTGTTGCTGAAAAGATTTTACTTTATTGTCTGCTGAATCTCATTTTCATTTAAACTTCTAGCTTTTCCATTACAGAAACAATTTGATCTCCCATATAGTCCAACGACCTGTGAAGGTGCACTCTCCAGAAGCAGCAGCAGAGATGTGAAGAGTGACGTTTCTAGAAAATGTTGTGGGACTATTAGAGTGCTATCAAGTAGTCTGCAATAGGGTGATTTCTCAGAGTGGTGTGTGCTGTTGTGGAGATCTCAGCTGGGATGTGCCTTACTACTGAGTGAATAAGTTTAGAATAAGCAGGCTGATGTCCTGAGTCGTGAACGCCAAACATTGCACTCCTGAAGATGTTCTGAGTGAGTTTAGGGATGAGACTCTTTTGCTTAGTAGCATATAGAAAACATCACATTCCTCCTTCAGGCTGCACATTTGATGAAAGACTTCAGTCTTGAGGCATGTCAGGTGGGAACTGCACGCTACACCTTTTACTTTCTTCATGCTGTATTTGTGCTGCGAGTGAATTAGCCAGAACAAGGTATCGGGCAGCCAGGCACATACATTGCAGCTGCGTGTTTGTAGACTGTATCCTGCCTGCCGTGGCCATTTGCTGAAGTTCACAGAGGAGCAGAACATCCTGTTTGCTTCATTTTCTTTTGTCTGCCCCATACCAGCACAGGGAGAATATTCCTATATATCTTTTCTTTTCTGCTCTGAAATTGGATCACAGTACTCATGATTGTGTTCAATAGCTGGAAATGCTGAGGATATCCGATTGCTGAGGTCTCTTATTTTAAACACCACATGCCAGGAAAAGTATGTGGGATCCCACCAGCTTAGCACTGGAGGGTGCAGGATGCATCAACAGGAAAACCAAACAAAACATGAAGTGAAATTCATTTGAAAAGGGAAGGGACTCATATACCACCCATCAGCAGTGTTTAAACTCTTCATATCCACACAATAGGCCTTTTATTTTTCTTCAGTTCTTCTCAATATGCAAACTATCTTAAATTGATCTTTAGAGCTGCAGCTGTCACTAAAGTCAGCGGGAACTATAGGTGCTTGTTACCTTTGAAAATCAAGCCAATGTATTCTAATGTGGTAGCAAAAGCCAAAACCGCTTATTAGGGTGGTTAAAGCATAACTCTGATAGTTCTGTAATGTGATCCCAGCCACCTTCATATTTGATACAGAGGCAGGGCCTCATGCTGTGCACACCAGAGCTCAAAGGTATGTTGTTTCTTCTTTGCCTTTCAGCCCTCCATCACTACAGTCCTTCCAGCTGAGTAATACTGAATAGGATTCTATTGGAGTTTAACAGAGCTAACTTTTATTCATCGAGAATACTTTCTTTTTCTTGAGAAACAGGTTTGCTCCCCCTTTTTCTCTCGAATGTACATTAAGCTGAACTGGGGAATGAGTGGTCACACAGCTGACCTGTAGCCTCCCACCTACTGTAGCAGCAGCGAGGACAAGCAACCACCCGAGGCACTGTTTGATTTTCATTTGGAAGATTTGTTGTGCCCTAGGAGAGGTTCTTAAGCAGTGGCCAGAAATCAGAGCAAGTCCAGATTTCTCCAGTGTAGAATGAACTAAATTCCACTCAAGGGGAGAAAGGTGTCCCTCCAGCTGGTCCCAGCTGTCTGGGCTCAGGAAGGACACTGCTTACTGCTGTATCACTCAAGGGCACAGGAAACTTCAGCACACAAACTGAATCTGCAAACTTGAGTCCTCTTCTGGCAGAGGGGGTAAATGAGCTGGCCCACCTGAGGGCTGCAGCAGACAGCATGGTGCTAATTGAGGCCGGCTTGCCTCATGCTCAGTTCAAGAGCATGTTTTTTGTGGACAGATCTTTGCAGAAAAAGAGCCTTGGCTGAGGATGAAGCTGTCCTCCCCGCTTTGCTCCCCTTCCCAGTCACCACTGGAACAACTGCAACCACCGACGTGTTTTCAGTGTAGCTTCTTGACTACGCCTGGGTTGATGGTCCAGAGAGGACTGCACAATTGTCATTAAATTTGTTGACCTGTCCTTCCCATAGTGTGAAAAGTGAGTGATAATTTTGTAACTTGTCCAAAACAATTGTCCAAGAAGAGTAAAAGTCTGCAGGAATACACAAGTGATAAGTCTGTGGTAAATCACGTTTGCCACCTGTCACAGATCAGAGGGTATGGATTTTGTTGAATGACTAAAAGCCTTTTTGTCCACAAAGTAAGTAGGAGATGTGACAGGGAGGGGTCTGCTGCTGATATTGATTTCCTGAAGTGTGATCAGATGCCTGGATGTTTTCAAATAAAGTATATTCCAAGCCTAAACTGTGTTCTTCATGTGCACTTCCTTCAATAGTTGCCAAGGATTAAGTTGTTTTGGCTGTCTTTGGTTTTGGTTTTGGTCCCCCCCCCCCCCCCCCCCCCCCCAATGCTCAGAATCAGTAGCTTAACTGGTTTAAGCTAGTTTAAATGTCCTTCTGTTATTGCTTGCCTCTTAGACTGGCAGTTTTCTCAATTCATTGGTTCTGTGTCATTTTTTTTTCTTTTCATAGTGCCACATATTGTTGGTAAAATAAGGAGACTTGAAAATAGAGGAAATAGAGGTAATGTTGATCTTGAAACACCAGCAATTGAAAGGACCATTCACGGTTTCCTTCAAAACAAAACCAAGTGGTAAGATAATGCTAACCAGGGCTGGGTGCCCAGGAGAGCATCATAATGAAGCATCCACTGTTATTGTTCAACTCACTGTGTTTGTTCTTCATGTGAACAAAAGGAAGGAAGAACTCTGCTATCAGGCTAGAGAGGAAGGAGTCTTTGTTGCCCTTGGCTACCCTAACTTTAAATGTGAGGAAGCACAGGGCACTGCAGCATAACCTTTCTGCAATATTAGACAGGGAAAATTGATAGTTCAGGAGGTTAAGGGTGGACACTGTTTCTCTAAAGACTAGGCTACCCCTGCGTGACAGCCCCAAATCAGGTATGTCAGTACTCGTATTGATTTAGATCATGTGAGGTTTTAAAACCGTGGTTTTAAACCCTGGTTCCTCTGCTTTGCTGCTTCTCTGCTATTTGATTCCTCCTCTGCATTGTTGCTCACCATCAGGAACAGTAAGAGGTGCCATTTCCTTATTGAGTGTGACAGGCACTGGGTGTCCCAACTGTAAAGTTCAGTCATGTTGCTGAAGCATCAGGAATGCATCTGCTGGAGACTGAGTCAGGCTTACTGTACTTTTCTGCTTCTGCTCCACCCATAGAGTTGTCTGCTGAAGTGGCAGAATCCCTTCCGTCCCTCGCCCCATCCTTCAAGTCATGAGGCTGACACACTGTCAGATTAATGACAAAGTTTACCATGCTCAGAGCCATTGTTTCAGATTTTCAGATGACTCAGGCAATGATTGTGTCATCAGCTAAGCTCAGGTTATGATTTAAAGATATTCCTTGCAATCATGAAGGTTTGCTTAGCCTGCGTGTGCGTTAGTCTTACTCTGGCTTTGTCTAGTCCATGTACCATCTCTACGTATCAAGAGACACTGGAGAAACAGATATACACCCCATTAGAGGCAACACTATGTTGTTGGGGTGTCTGAAAAAAGTGGGTGCATATTTTGATTCTGATATAAAGAGTTCATTCCTTGTATATGATCCTTTGAAATTTCTGGACACAAAATGAAAGCAGCCCACAAATACTTATCAGCTTTGTCTTCACATTCAAGCTGCACCCCTGCATTGATTTCTTGTTAATTCACAGGTTACCGTGGTGCATGATGTACAAAATGACACTTTCACACATTTATGACAGAGTCTATTTCCATAATTCCAGAATCTAGTTGCGCTCACAACTCTATTCTACTGGTTAGCTCAGATAAGGGATTTGCTTTCTCCAGTGAGTAAGACATGAGTTTCAGAAGACTGCTTGCAAACTTTTTATAATACAGTGGCTTCACAGTTTTTATGTTTTGTGAAGGCTCTACCGACATTACTGTAGACGGAGCAAGAACTTTAATTAGAGAAAATAGCCTTGTTTTGTTTAATGCAAGTGTTCTGAGGGCATGTTGATTTGGCAGAGTGAAAGTATTTGATAAGAATACAAAGAGAATGGGGAGAATCCCATGAAACTACCGAGAGGGTCAAGTGTAAGGAATATTCTTCAAGGGGTCATAGTATGTCAACTATATACAAAACTGATGGAGGCAGAAGAATTAGGGCCAAACTCAAATTAGATATGCTTCTTGTGGTTCTGGAGGTGATCAGCCTGTGTGTAAAACCATGCTGGATACAGGAAGAAATAAAACAAATACTCCATATTATGTTTTTGGTATTGTGGCTCTGTAAAACCACTAAGTTCAACACAGAAAAAGGAAAGAAAACTCTGACTGTCCTGGAAAATTAAGAAATAGAATGAACTCAGACCACCCACCAAAGTAGCCTTCTGGAAACAGATTGATCTTTACTTCACATAGTAGATACGAAAGCACAGTAAAATGCTGAAAACCCAGATGGAGCAGTGAGGGAATGACTTTGCCCATGCTTAGGTTTTTTACGTTACTAGCATCTTAAAGTGTGGTGATTCTTTGAAGAAAAAGATCCAAGATTACGTTTAGCACATCTTAGTCAAGCCACAGCAAGTATACTCAGTTTACAAATACAAATGTTTTGGGTTTGTTTTGTTTTCGTAATTGCTAGCCCTAGAAATTATTTGTTTCCTAAAAGCTAAAAGGGGTTCTTTCCTTCTCACATATCATGAGTGGTTTTAATGGAATAAATTGTGTCTTCCATGCCAGCTAAAACAGTTGTCTTCCGTTACACTAGTCATGGAGGTTTACATATGCAGTTACAGTTTTTGTACTTGGGTGTTAAAATAAAACTGAAGAGGCACAGAAGAAACAGAATTTACTTAGGTTTTGGTATTTGCTGAACAGAACTAGCAAGGCTGACTGAGTAACTAACATTCATTAGTGCAATTGAAGACAATAGATGAGCTTCTCTCAGGGAACAATTATCCTGAATAAAAGTAGGTGCTGGTTTGATGCATCTGTAATTAGAGCTGCCTAGCACTGTGGAAGGGGTTTCCGTTCCCTCGCAGGGCTAGAGGGCTTGGCAAAACCTCCTTTGCGATGAAACTTTAGAGCATTTCTCTGAAAGGCTTCTTGCGGAAATGACAACCCTATGAGTTTCTTTATAGAAACTGATCTTATGACCATGTCTTTCTTTCTTTCTTTCTGTCTTTTTTCTGTCTTTCATTATTTCAACTTACAGAGGACATAAAAGACCCTGTAGCAGATACCAGAGCATTGGAAGTCTGGTATCAAAGCCATGCCTAATGGAATTGCTTCTCGTTGGTGGAGTATCTGTCACAGAGTTGAGCAGAGGTTTTAATTGAGAGTGAGGGTCACACTATAATAGATATGAGGAGTGGGGGTGGGTATGACCATGGTCTAACTGGAAAGAAGAGAGGGAGAAGCGTGGGGAGCGCATCTGTGTGTTGTGCTGCAACAGAACACATCTTGTGGGCCATTAGTGGATGGGGGTGGGCTAAGCCCTGGCAGCATTCCTCTTCCCACTGCCTCACCTTTCCACCTGCTTGGAAGGGGAAAGCTGTTTCAATACCCTTTTACAATACAAATCAAAAGACATCTCTTTGATAGAATGAAATTGGGTGTGATTTACTCCTTTTCCCTGGATAGAGGCTTACTGGAGCTCACAGGGAGCTACCCAGGACATGGGGAGAGAGATGCAGTCTTCACGTGGCTCCTCTAATGGGGTTTCTAATCAAGGGACTGAACTTGATAACAGAATATTTTGCTGTGGGAGATAGCTGAAACCTGCCTGCAGACAGGTAGAAGCCTTTTATAAAAGAATCCTAGTAAAAAGACTAAACCTGTTACCAGGAGGAAACTTTTTCAAGTGAACTGATCTGACAAAAGGAACAAGAATGAGGCAGTGTTGCTGCAAAACAGCTTTGTTTCCACAAGCTAGCAAGAGGGATATTGGTTGCTACAGCAGGAGTCTAATGGCATCAGATTCACCAGCCTGGCTGTTTACTCGTAGGGATACATTCACTGAACATTTCAAGCACTCCAGGAAGAAAGGAGAGACTGAGGACTTCACTATGTTTTATTAACATTCTCTTTCCAACACAAATCATACTGAAGAAGACAACAGATAAATCCTGATTTCACTTTATTATTAGTTGTTGAGATACACATTTATTACAAGAAATGGGAAACAGATTACCCCAGCAAACACATCTGGCCTCAGACTGGCCTTCAAGTCATCCAAAAAGAAGCACGAAATATGGCGTTGTTTACAGCCAGGCACTTACAATCCCACACAGCTGCAGGGGTGAGAGGCAGCAGAATAAACTCTCAAGACAAGCTGACAACAGCTCCACTGCTGGGGTGCCCCTTTTGCAGACGAGACAACAACAGATGAAGAAATCTTGAGACTGACCCAGAGCAGTGCTCATTAGTGAATGAAGCCCAGGCAGGAAATGGGACAAGATTCCTTTTGTCATAGTTTTTCACCCAGCTGTCTGCCCGTCCCACAGCCACCCACATGCAATCAAATATAGTCATAGTCAAACTCCAGAAAAGTTATACAAATAAAACCTCCAGTGATTGCATTCAGACCCCTTCCAAGTTACACTTGCCCCATTAGCAAGGAATGAAAAATTGCTGGGTTTAATCCAGGCACGTTTATCATTGCAATTGAGACTTATTATGAGGGGTTGTATTCAGGTAAAGCTGATAGGATCGTGTAATTCCTCTTACTCATGTCTGTCTGTCCGTCTGCTTCTCTGCATATCTACTGTTAAATATTGATTACTAGCATTTTTACTACGTCTGTTGTATTTCCTTCTTATGGCAAAGCTGTGATTTTTACTTTATGCAGGTATATACTCTCTTTGTGTAAAACAGATATGTGTGATTCCCAAAATGACAGCATCAGTGAGCAGAGAAAAACATTTCTGGACTGCTGAAATGGATTTTCCAAGGAATCAAATGCTATTTTGGGATTTTTAATTATCATAATGACAACAAGACTCCAGCTTCTTGGGATCTTTTGTTTGCGAGTACAGCTCACTTAAATCTTCCTCACAGGTTATTAAACTCCTTTCTTTTTTTTGTGGATTGAAAGCAGTTTTTCACCTATATTTTTCAGCTGGAGTTAAAGAACAAAAGTCTGTTACAGACAACTCTATAAAGAGCATTCCTTCTTCCAAATGGCTGCCATCCTGCTGCTCTCCACCAGGACTGTGACTGCAGGGTGCTGTGAGTAGTTACACTCTACTCACTTGCTGTTCATAGTCCCTTCATGTTTGGGTTTGCTCCTCAGCAGCAGTGGCCATTTTTAAATAGAGCAGTTGTGTATGAGCTCTTCATGAGATTACTCTAAAGGGAAACTTTTAAGGCATCAGTACTGAGGTTAAGCATCAAGAAAAATGAGTGTCACATTTGCAGCTTATTGCAATTATTTTAAAAATCATGGATTCATGCAGTCTTGAGCCATCCAGTGTCCTATGACTGTGTGTAGAGTTCCAGAGTGACATAAAGCAGCCAGAGAATTCAAGCTGGCGTAAAAAACCCAAAAAGCCCAGCCCCTTCCCACCCAAAATTAAAATAATTTAAGATTGGCATTCCCAATTTTCAGATCCTTAGCAGTATCATATGATAGCATTCTCTAAGTGTTTGAATGTGTTATTTAAAAAAATCAGCACACAAGGAAATTAATAAAGAAAACTGATGCTGGGGGATCTGGGGCTGAGAGCACATAACATTAATTTAGGGCGAAGTATGCTAAAAACACACTGTACTAAGAAGTGAACAGAATAAGTCTAGGTAGTTCAGAAAGCTGATGAAGAGATTGTCCTTTCTGAGATGGAGGAGGTTTACGGCATTCAGCTCTCTTCCATGTGACAGGAGAAGAAACAAAGATGTCTACACAGAGTGGTTTAATACCAATAAGACAGAAGTGTTTTGACCATAATCATGTTAGTACTGGTGTATAGCAGTACTGAGAGCCTTGTTGACAGTCATCTACAACTGTGGTCACAAGAAACAGCATTACAGGGAAGTGATTTTCTTCTCTCATCCTTTACCATGGTGGGAAGGCTGTTGCGTTAAAGCCTCTGAACTGTTGTATCATACCAAAATAATTCTCCCATTTACCTTTTGAAGCAGACTAATTTGCCTTTTTCATACTTGTTAGAGATAATCTAGAGTAGGTTTTCTGGACAAAAGGAGAAATAATTTTGCATTACATTGGCATGGGCTTTGTTTCTTCTTTCACTTGCCCTGAGGAACCCAGAACTGGTTGTTTAGAGGACAACATACCCATACACCTTCTTTATCACTTGTTCTCCCGAGGTACCGCAGCACTGATCTGAAGCAACTCTCTCTAGGTTCAGCACCCCTTTTTAGGAATGAGATCCAACTTCAATCAGTCCATGTGCATATCATGGCATTCTTTTATACTCACAAGTATCTACAAGGAGCTAGTCTAAGACCAACTTATTCCACCTTGGCTACTAAAGAGACATGAGATGCAAAGAGGTCATAGTTGCTAATCAATGTGATTTTAAGTTTAACTGGGAAGGGGTGCTGCAAACTATCAGAACAGTCTTTGAGTCATCTGGTTTGCCACTTTTGGAGTCTCATTAATATCTCTTCTGTGTTGTTACGATGGTAATGGTAGCTATCAGACATTACTGCATCTCCTCTTACCAGTGTGTCTGAGTGCAGTATCACTAGAGCTTTTCATTGTGTATTTTTCCCCCCACAACTCTCATTTCTCATCTTTATTTGAATCACAGGCTTGTTCAGCAGGTCAGCTAATGGAGAGCAGATTTTTTTTACTCATTCTGGTTCTTTTTTTTCCCTTTTCCCTCTATTTATATAACACACAATTTGTAATCTTTTTAAAACCAAAGAAGAGAGAAGTCTTGAGTTCATCTAGATTAAAATCAGCTGCAGCCTATTAATGGACTCAGCCCAAGATTGAGACTTTAGGAAACAAAAACACTGGATTAAATTAGACTGAACTGGCCTCTGTCTCCTGGTGAGGGGATTCATATAGCGAAAGGAAAGGGGAAAAGGGGGGTAAAGGGAGAGGATCTCCATGTGGTTTTAATTCATTTTGATTCTCTTCCTGAAGCTAATTTACCCAACACAAAGGCTCTGTAGTGGGCAGCCAGCTTTTTAGGAGTTTGGCTTTCACTGATAAACAACTCAATTCCTGTTCTGAAGGTCTGAGATAGCTCAGACCTGTGTGTAATCAGCCGAGGTTTAATGTGAGTATTTTGGTACAGGGTATTTCGATTACATATTACAGTCCTTTCATCATCTGTCAGAGTGTATCCTGAAGACTCTCGGATAATTGATCTAACTCCACCATTCATTCTCTCCCCAGAAACAGACAGTGAATTGTCTCATTGAAGAATCAGATCAGCAGACACATGGGCATGTCGGGCCAAAAGTACTTCCGCTGGCATAGCACCCTCAGAAGGCAGTTCTTAGCTTCTTCTGGGCATAGAAGCCTTTGCTACCGAAGTAGCAACATACTGTTTTCTGCTGAAGGGAAAATACTCGAATGTTCTATTCATCCCCTTTGCCATTAAATCTTTTTTATTGCATTCTTAGCCCTATTGGTGTGTTTAGTCCTCTAGCAACATGCAAGAAATTATGTCTTTGCCCTAAAAAAGTCAGACAGTGGGTGGGGAAGTGAAACAAACAGTAAATCATTAGCTGGAAATTATTTGAGTGATTATGTTAGGCACAGACAGTCTTTGGTTACAGTTTTCATGTACTTAGTGACGATAACTTGTAAACTAAGCAAAACTAAAAGGCAAATGGGGAGATTAATGGAGGGACTGAGATGGAGGAGGGAGTGGAACTGGGCCTTGAAAGGAAGGGTTGACTGAGACAATATCTGTGGGTGTATGGTTTCCCAGTGCTTCAATCCCATGTGCAAATATTTGTTACAGTAAATGAGTGTATGCAGGGTACACATCTATCGCTGACTGGCTAATAAGCCACAACAATCAGCATCAGTTTTTCACTGCTCTTTTACATGTGCCCTAGGAATGAGTAATATCAAAGGAAATATGGTTTTAAGATTGAGGTCTGAAGATATCTGACTTCAGCTGCTAATTCTTGCCAGTTTTGTGTAATAGTGGACAAAAGAATTTCTCCATGTCCTGTTTTCCATCATCTTTTCTAATTTACAGAGATACTGAAATGTTCAGCATTATATGTAGGATGCTTCATTTCTACAGTGCTAAAGGCCATATATACATGCACAGATAATCCAAGTATTGCTGCACAGTTATCCAGAAAGCCTTATATATCCTTATCTGGGCATATTTTTCCAAAGTGAATTTTGCATTTTCATGGCTTTCCTGCTTTATGAGTCAATTCAAGCAAAGGTTTAAATACACACGTAATCCCTTATACTTTGCTTGACTTAAAAATTTTCTCACAGTTATAACAGGTGATCTGGAGTCTAGGTTGAGCAGGACATGGTTTTTCCATGGGATTCTCATGTAGTCCTTTCTACTCCTGACCACATGCTGTACCTCCCCCTCAGCATCCAGTCCACCTCCTGTGTGCCACAGTGCTCTGAAAACAGGCCAGAGATGCTGCAGAGCTTTTGGGAATTAGACTGGTTTTTTAAGGATAGATCGAGTTTGATTTGATGTACTGGTGCTGTGAGAAAGACTATTTGAATATGAAGGTGAAGGACTAGAAATCTTCTTAGCATTTCCTGCCCATATTTCTTCTTGCCAAAACTTAGGGCATGATACAGCTGAAATAAAGTGACCCAAAAGCTTTTGGATACTGCTAGGTGTCCCACTTTCTTCTAGGCCTTCCTCAAATGCTGCTAGAAGGGAATTGGTCTACTGTCCTTTTCGGTTACTTTGTTTTGTTCTTTTGCTTATATTCTGTCAGTAAGTCTATTATTTGTCTAATGCTCAGACAGATCACTTCCTCCCCTCTCCCCAACACGTGTTAGATACTGATGACTGCAACAGAGGTGGTTAAAACTTTATTCAGAAATAACGGGAAGTAATTAGCCATCTAGGACTTGGCCAAGGATAAGTTATGGTTAAAGGACAAAACTGAAGTCCTTTTCACCTGCTTAATGGGTTTCAGGTTAAGGCTCGAGGTAACCTATCAGTATTTTGAGAGAGTAAACTCATTTTGGATGGCTTTCTTTAAGAATAAACCTGTTCTTGGTATTCTTTACCCCCCCCCCCAAAAAAATAGACAGTTTTATGCTTTTACTATTCCACATACTATTCCACAGCTAGCAAAATACCAAAGAAATAATTACAGTAGTTTAATGTAGCAAAAATTATGCACTTAACATTGGCTTACATTAAGCCTCACATGTTAGGATCTGCTTCATATGTCAACAAAGATACTGTATTCATCCCCAACACTTTTAGGAGCAGAGCTGCACTACTCATTGCCCTAATCTCCACGTTTGGGGCATCTGTTCCCATGATTCCCTTTGTCTTGTGAGGTCCAGACCCTGCGCAGCCTGTGGTTTTTTGCAGTCTTTTCTTTTTAGCAATTACTAAACAAAGAGGTATTTAACTGTAGCCTTATTTAGCTTGAAAGGAAATGTAGTGCTAGATCTACCAGGTTCAATAGGTTTTAACCCAAGACATAACAAAAAGCCGCAGTCTTTTTTCTTCCATTGATTCAAACCTGAAGAAACCAGATATGTTCAAACAAGAAACTCTGGGGAGAAGGATGGGGTTCACACAGTCATTTCAAGGCATCAAGCTATGACGTGGAAGTTATTTTCGAGAAACCTGTTCTAGTGTGTTTGCAAACTTGGGCAACTTACTATATTGCTTACTCTCAGTTCACAATGTAAAAGTTGTCTTCACAACTATAAAGCTAGAAATATGCTTTTGAAAAGGAAAGAAAAGATTTGAGAGCACAATATTCAGTTACCATGAAAAAAGTTTTATCATGATATTCTACCCTGACCCTGTCTAGTTTGATCCTTCCCTGTCATACAAAATGGTGTAGCAATAAGGTCTTAATCCTGGAGACTCCCAGGGATGTGACACAGCAGAGGTGATATGTTACCTCTGAATACCTGTACCAGGCTGAGCTCTAGTTACCCATGTGCTATTAAGGGCCTGCAACACTTGCTCATGTTTTACCTGTAGAGAGGAAAAAGCTCACAATTTTTCAGTTTTCAGTTACATAAAGTTCTCTGCAGAGGGGAAGAGAATGGAGAGAGAGACATCCTGCTCTCATGTTCTTCTCATGATCCTGTAGCTGGCCACACAAGAGCGTGTGCAGCCACAGGTGCCTAGGCACCCACAGCTTAGTGCTCTTGAGCACACGTGCATTTACATGACTCAGTAAGTTCCACTCCTCTGGTCTGGTGGCTGCTAACAGAACAGGAAACAGGGCCTGTTGGGAGGATTTATTTTAAGAAGCTGTTGTACAATTTTGGTTCCTTTCGGCTGCAGTGTTCGTTGTCAGCATATGGCTGCTCTCTTGGGGATGTTCTGAGTGAGCTGTACAGCCATCATTGTTGTTCCTCATTTGCCTTGCTGTGCTCCAAACTTAGTGTGGTTTCAGTGTGCTCTGCTGATCTATCAGGTCAAGCTCCTTGGGTGCCACTTCTCAGATGGTAACCAGCAGTAGTTCACCCTGGCTGCTGTCAAACCTGTTCAACTTTCTTTAAAATTATTCCTGCTAGTGTAACAGTCTACCAGTATTTTACCATGAAACATATATCCTTCAGGGACCTTCTGCATGTACGATGCTCTGGGGAAACTATGGGCAGAAGCTGCTGTACAAGGTGTACATTTGCTTACAGCCTGAAACTAGGTTTAAGAGTAAAAGGCAGAATAACATAGAAGAGCATCCTGTAATATGATAGGTTTTATACAGATCCTTCCATTAGGAGGATCTTTATAGTCATTGCAATACTTTACCTGTGAAGCTTCGTAATACTTTCTGAAATTAGATGGCTTTATTATTTAGAGAGCTCCAAGCAGTAAAATTGTCCTTAGGCTGGGAGTTTTGGTGCTGGTCTCTCTAGCAGCTGTTGGGGAACAGGCCATGAGTTCTTCCTTGTCACCACTGCCTGGTCGGTGAACAATGCATTTGGAGTTATTTCAGTTTGCTTTTAGCCTGTTGATGAACATTGGCATAGAGCCTGAAGCAAAATGGTGGAGGAAGAATGGAGTTATTGGCTTCAGTCATCCGTAATTTTCAAGGAAACTAAGGTGGCTCACTCTGGTGCCTTTTTAAGGAAACTAAGGTGGCTCACTCTGGTGCATTTTCCAGGAGTTGGACATATTGTGCATTGGTGTCAAGATTTTCTTGCTGGGCAGCACTTACTTTGTGGATCTTTTGTACCCATGGGCTTCCAAGCAATATAGGCTTCCCAGTGTGGGTCAAATTCACTTACACTCTCTGTCTTCTTTGCTTGCAGCACTTTTCACAAGAGTCTCCTAATATTATCAGGTTATTTGTTTCTCTTCCTTAATTACTAGTTCTAAAAAAATCTGTCTCATATTGTTTGGAGAGAAACAGGCTAGTCAATAAAGGCAGAAATTGAAGAACAGTTGGCTGTGTTAGCAGAGCTCTGAGAATCCAGTCATGCTGGTTTTCTGAGTGTACTTAGCGTTTCACTTTGATGCTGTGAGTCCTGTACAGTGAAGGGTGAATACAAAAGTAGAATGTTGGTACTAGCCCAAAACTTCAGATGCTTATCATTCGTTATCTGAATTTCACATACCTGCAAAACTGGGCTTGAGGTTCCACAAGAGAAGTTTTCTTTTAAGGTTTTTGCTTTGATTTGGGTTGGATCTATCCAGAAAATGTCTTGTGGCATATTATTTGAATTCTTGCAGTTTTTTCTCCATCAGGAAATAAAGTTTCTGAAGTTCTGAGCCAGCGGAAGAAGGTGAAATAAGATAGAAGATGTTTGTGTAGACAATTTCACACATGTTCAGAGGTTTAGTCTTCAGATTTTTGCCAAGTTTTGTATAAAAGTTTGGCCTGGCTCTGATGTCATCCAAAGTGATTCATCTGCTTCTCAATGTCTCCAAGTGGGTCAATCATGCTGTGTATCTCCAAGATGCACTATCAACATACACAGACAGAGGTACACTAGAAAACATACTGTCCTGAGGTCAAACCCTTTCTGTGTGACAACTAGCAGATACATGGAAATGTCCTTTCCTGGTTTTCTAGATAGTCCACTTTTGATTCCCTCTGCCTAGAAAAAGGTGAGGCTGAGAAGGAGGCAAGCTTGACTGTCAGAAGAATAAGTTTCTTTCCTGGTATCAAGCACCATCATTGGGAAGATTATTTTCTCCTTCCTGCTAAGTCCCTTGACACTTCTGTATTTTCCTCAAATATTGCTTGGCAGTATCCACTGGAAGAGACAGTCCTGTTTGGGACAAAACCTTACTTCATTTCCCCCTACCCCCACTTTTTTTTTTTTGTACTAGACAAGAAAACTGCGTCATTTGAGGAATAAAAATTGAGTTTTTATTTCTACATCTGCTTTTCTCCCCAACCTTCTATCTGTTGATTTGACTGATTTGCAGCCCTTCCTTCCCCCCTTGCTGTTAACTAATGGACTTTGGTATTAGGCCAGCCTTTCAGTGCACACACCACCATGCCAACGAGAGTGTGTGCAGCTATTCTGTCTGCTTTGGAAGGCTACAGATGCAGCCAGAGCTAGAACAATTCCCATATTGATCCCGCACTTGTCAGTTAATCCGTCATAAGGCATGGGAATCCTAGCCCCTTCCACATCTGCCTGCATAACTGCAGGGGGAAAACCAATTCTCTGAAGCTCTCACCAGGGAACAAGAAAGCAAAGAGAAATGGTCACTCGCTGGGAGAGAGGGCTGTAAGCTGCTGGGCCGGAGGGCCGTGAGATCGCCTACCTGCTCCACCCTTTCCCCCCGGCTCCTTTTCATCCTCCTGCAGGTCGGCAGGATCAGGTTTATGTTAGCGAACCATGAAGCTTATCAAATAAATGCTGCAGCAGCAGGTGTTGGCTGTCTCCACAGGCCAAGTCTAACAAGGTTGATATTGTGTCTGTGGCCAAAGTAATGCAGTAATTACTTTCCTGGGCTTGGAACCCCCAAGAGGTTTCTGGGAACCAGTTAGAAAAACAAACCTTGCTAAGAGCAGGGGATTTTTAAAAAGGAACAGTGGTGCTCTCTGTGCCAGAAGGAGAGGACGGGCGTTTCGAGTGCAGCATCCAGCATGGTACCCCGTCCCCCTGTAGCTTGTTCGCATTACAGGGGCCCAGGACAGAGGCAAAGTGCTCGAGTCTGGTCACTCACATCAGGGTGGGCAGCTTATTTTGGCCCATGGTGGCATGTGGAAAGGCAGCTGCTTTCTTTAAAGACATTAATGTGGTACTGCAAAAGAGAGCAAACCCCGGCTAGGGGGGCCCTTGCAATTCCATCTATACAATTCAAATTGACTTACAAATCAGGAGTTGCATAGCATAGCTTTCCCACGGCTGTCTGATTCTTGCTTTTGAGCATTTCTCTTGTAAGCTATGAGTGCACAAACTGAGTTACAGACCATGATGCAGCCTAATTACACCAAAGGAAGAACAAGACCTCAGAGCACAGCTCCGCTGTGCCATGCCCCTTTATCGCAGGTACTCCATTCCAGGCTTCGGAGGGGAAAGTTAAAACAGGTCTGTACAGTGATGGCATTTTGAGACAGCAATCTTCATCATTCTTTTTGAAAGAATATTGATCATTTAGGCCAAAGCTTTTTCCCTGTAGCTGATTTTTACACGTGATAATTCCTATTATTGTAAGGTCATTTAAACCAGGTTTAGTAATTGCAAAAATGTCTTGAACTACTGGAAATTTCTTCTGTTGCTGTGTGGTTGTCCAGGAGACCAGAATTTGAAAGTGAGAAGAGGAAGAAAGCAAAACTGATTAAACATTCATAGGATTGCACATTAGATTTGAACCCGGTATGTTTAAAAAAATACTTTTATAAAGAACTTATAAAATTCTTGCTACCTATAAGGAATTCTTTAGACATCCTTCTCTGCTGTTGAATCAAGCTACAAAGCAACAGCTTTGTAGTGATGAATGAATTTTCCCAAGCTAGGGAAGTTAGCATTTCATTAATGTCTGGCAATGCTTTCCCATTCCTACCGTTTATGTTAAACTCAATTTTTGCATATTACCTTGTACTATGAAGACCTGGTGCTTTGGTGACGGACCAAAGATACCATGCCATTCGCTCAGTGTTCTTCAGCATTTCTTGCTAGAGTGTTTTGTTCTCAGTATGTTGTTGTGCTGAACATACTGTAACTGAGTGTGCTGTAAAGCCCTGCTCTGAATGACATGGCATGCTAGTCCCCAGTGTTTAATTTTGTGCTAGGAATACTGTGCACTTGGAGGTGAGTGTTATGGATAGGTCAGACGCTTCTTCAAGGTACTCAGTGACTTTCTATAAACACTGCCTGAGTGTAGCAAGTAGTGAAGAACTGCTGTACTAGGGCTGCTGGGAAGGAAGAGATTGTGATTTGCCTCAGCATTATTGCTCTAAAATCTAACCTTAGTCTGCTCCTGAAAAATGGTGCTAGGGTTGCTTCCACAGCAATTTCCCCGTGCTGTAAACGCAATACAGATCAGCCAGAAATCAGGCAGGGTATGTACCTCCTAGATGGCCAAGATGGTGCTTACAGCGCTCACTACTTTAATTTGGAACACAGTTGCACACTATAGACAGTTTTGTTTAACATGGTACTTTAATTTGATTTTTTATATATATTGTTGAACCACTTGTGCAATGTTTAGAAGGACAGACAAAACAGCTTAACTAGGACAGGTATTTTCATCATGTATTTTGCAAATATTCAGGAATGATGTCTGAACGTTATCATTTGGAGGAAGCGTTGCTGCAAAATTTGGCATAATTGCCTATCTGTACTGAAATCTCAGGTTCTGGGGGGGAGGTGAAGGCCCATATATTTATTTTTCTGTAGAAGGGAACTACCAACTATGGCCAACTATAATAAATCATGTATATTATTAATACTGTAGAGGAGGGGATCAGCAAGAAGCCATTCAGCACTCAGCTGTATGACAATGTTAAAAAGAGGCTGAGGCATGTTAGGATTGGTGTTGCAGTGGCAGAGCTGTGTATGAGAACCTCACATATGACTTATCAGTACTCACCTGAGTGTAACCAGACGTGAACCAGAATATATTTGCTATTAATATTGCAGCTGTGATTTTTTTTTTTTTTTTTTTTTTTTTTTTTTGTTTAGAAGAATGTGCCAGCTTGTGTGCGTGTGTGTGTTCTGGCAGTGGAAGGATGAAAGTGCTTACAGTTTCCATATGAAAGCAAGAGCATGCCTTCTCTAGGCCTAAAACAGTTACAAAAGTACCTCATAAAACTCGAGAAATAATGGCAAAGAGGAAAACAAGTGGCAGCAGATTAGATCAAGGTATTTTATGTACTGTGATGTTTTGTGTAGTCATCTGGAAAGAAACAGAAGAGACCTTTTGAAGATCATTGATTGGAAACAATCTTTATTACAGATCAAGTTCACCTTTGTCAAAAAGATGATTATTCAAATATTAGGCATCTTTTACTTCCATGGCACAAAACTGATTCAAAGACTTGACCTGATAGATCAACTGTTAAATGGCTCATTAGATTAGATAAAGGAGTTGGAATGTATTTGATGTTGATATTATATCCCTACATACTGTATGAAATCTCTCTTCATCTATCATCTAGTGAAACAGATTACCCGAGTATAGGATGTCATCTGCATATTGCGTAGAGTCTTCGGAAGGTTGGGGATTGGCTTGGATATTACTTTTGCTTTTCCTACTTTTTATCCTCAGTAGAAAAAAATGTTGGTATTGGTTGTAAAGAAATGAAAACATGTTGAATTTTTCAGGAACTGGTAATGGACAACAGAGTTCTCACCTAATAGTCAGTTTACATTTAAATCTGGGCTATATCAGAAAGAAGAAAAAGGGACTCTGCTAACCAGCCTGAAGAGAGTGGATTTCATTCCATTCTTTAATGGAGCAGATTATTCCTGGCCTTTTAACATAGAAATTGCCAACATGAATGGAGTTACATGGACCCCTGCAAAGACTGTCCTCTAATATAAAATACCTAATATTGTCATTTCTCGTCAGATTCCCAAAACATGTTAATGGTGTGAGCTACTTTGCAGGATGCTAAAAGCACATCTGTCACTTAAATTAACTCACTCTTTTTTCCTTGATTAAGAAGTTCTATTACTCCATGGCCCAGATTCATCAAACTTGTTTTTTCTGTAGCCCATTTCCATTCATGGCTTATGGTCAAAACAGAAGTTTAAATCTCCAGAATTAATCTTAAGCCCTTAATACACCATGTGATTTCTGACCCAGCAAGTACTTGGATCTCACAGTAACATACACAGCAAGAAAGTGATCTCAGCCTTCCCATTTCTTGTCTGAACCTACCGAGAGCCACTATGGAAACACCTCAGAGCAATAGTGATGCAGTTGCTGAACATGCCATCAGTGTTTCCAGTGGGACTCCTAAAAAAACAAAACAAAACAAAGCAAAATGAAGCCTTCTTTCTTGAACCGTTGATAAATTGACCATGAGAGTTAACAAATTTTAGATGTAATTTAGCTTTTCATGATATTTTCTAAGCCTGTGATGAGTAACAATAGCCATTGATCAGTTACTAGCATGGTATATGCACATATTTTGTATTTGGGAGCCAGTCCTGATGTGACTGTGAAGTATGCGTAGAGGTTGCCTAAGCAGAGTTTCTCTTCTTCCAGGCAGCATTATGTATTGAGCTTTTAAGCATCATTTGAACACTCAGTGTTGCTTGAATGGCTTGTCATATCCCCCCAAATGCTTTTGCATTCTCAACACAGACAAAGTTTGTTTTAGTGACCTGCTTTCAATTAAAAAGTGATAAAATGAGCCCTTGACAAGTTTACCATGAACTAATTTCAAGTGCTCATATATTCCAAAAAGTGAGTCTGAGGCAATGGTTGGAGGCTCTTACTAAAACATACAGATACAAACTCTTAGAAGAATTCACTGGGGAGTCTCTCTTGAACAACTGCTTGTGCAGAATTGCTTCTTGGCATCCCCAAGACAACTGGTTACCACAGTGATTTAAAATCTCTGGAGATAGTGAGACAATTTTTAGGAAACCTATTCAGCAGAAAATAAATAGTGATCAGGCCTTTACGTAGATTAGTCTGATTAGCCTTGGGAGCGCACACAAAGCTATACAGTGCTTACTGTGAACAGTGTGAGACTCAGTCTGACTTTGAATTTTAAAAATTTCAGAAAATTCTAGGTGGAATGCTGAAGATTTCCCTGTTGACTTTTTGGAGTGCGAGTCATCTTATAAACAGTTCATGCTGTTAATGCTAAATACATAGGAGTTTTGAGCTCCATTGCATTGGAAACATATGAAGTCTGTAGTATCAGAAGGAAAACTAATATATCTGGAAATCATAGACTCCAATTTTCCTTGTTAAGCTATTGAATTTGTCTATTTTCCTCTCTTTCTTAAGTTGTCTTGCTCAAAAGTCCCACTTTAGTCCATATTTCCTTACATATATCTTTTCTGTGCAAGTTTTTGAGGAAGTGGTGAGAGTATTAAAATACATGTATCAATCTATCTATCTATATATATCTGTATTAGTAAGACACATGTAAATAAAAAATTCCTTATGTTATTTGGAATAGTGGTCTTAGGCCACTGTTAAGATTCTTGTTTCCCAATCTCTTAATACACTGGAAGTTTAATCAAGGGGTATCAAAGGATATACCTTTGGCCAGGGGAAAGTAGTTTGGCAAACAAAAGGTAGGAATGGTAGAGATAGGTCTTTTAATATGTTTCCATGAGACAGGATAGAAAGAAAGCAAATGTGAAAGAAGACTAAAGGAAAGAAAAGAACCACAAGGGAGAAAAAATTAAAAGAACAGTACCCAAACTGAAAAGCCGTTAGGGAGAGAGAATCATCTGAGAAACTCCAAAGGGTGGGGAATGGAAAACTGGAATTAGGAGGGGACCTTAAAAAAAGTCAAGCCTAAAGCTTTGTCCATGCTGCCAAAAAATTTATTTTGCTCAATTTCGGCTAAGCAAGATAAACATTTTTTCTGGCATGTATAGGTGGTGGCCCAAATTTGTTTGTTACAAGTAGGTTGAAAAAAACCTTCCAAAAATGCTTTTGCCTAGCCTGGTGAATTGTGCTAAATCATGTTTTTACTTTGAGTCAAACAAATTTGGCCCCACAGAGGCCGGCCAAACATTGAGGCAGATCAGACACAGTTGGATTTCACAGCTGTTTTTAAATTCTGTGGTTTTAGCTGTGTGGATGTGGCTTAACTGCAACATCCCGCCAGAGCTCCCAGGGAAGGAGCACCCCGAGGTAGCATTCTCCAGCTCTGCCAAACATCAGGAACACTGTAAGCAAGGGAGATTCAGTACTCTATGGTCTTCATGTCTGTAGTGTAAAATCATGACAAAAATGCCTGCAGCAGACTGTAACACAGTGAAACCAAGGACACAGACAGTTAGTGTGAGTGTACTTGTTCTACAACAGCATGCTGTGTGTTTGGCTCTGTTTTGTAAAACTGCAGTGGGGCTGGGGCCTGAGGTGGATCAGAGACCTGCTTGGAGAGGGGGCAAAAGTGGCTCAATATTGCCTTTGTCTTTGTCTGGTTTCACGAAGGTTTGTTACTCGTTTGGAGTTGGCCTAAACAGCGCTGCCTGGTGTGTCTTCCCAAGGAGCCATTCTGCTGGGTGAAGATCACCAGGTGCAGACATTTCACTGTGGCCACGTAAGACCGTAACCAGGTTTCAGGTTGTAGTAACGCTGATCTCTCAACTCTTGGTCACCAGCAGGTGGCCAGCCGAAGGCCAACTTCTGCATCAGTTCTGGTGCTCATCAAACCCCTCAGTGAGTTGTCTAAGGGAGCTCAGAAATCTGTTCACTCTGTACTTGTGGGTTAGCCTTTTGCCACTTTTGCTCCCTGAACTGACTTCTTGTGGAGTAAGATGAGCTCTAGCGCAAGGGAAGCAGCAAAGAGAGATGGAGGACAGCATGGGACCGTGTCTTTTGCTAGCCATTCATAGTCACAGCAGTTTGGCTCCAGCGTCAAAGCATGTGGGACAGTGAAGTAAAGCTGCTTTTTTCAGGAGAGCATACCCTCAGCTGGAGGTGTTGCAGTGGCGGAAAAGACTGGTAGCACAATCCCAACAAAAGCTGTGTGTTTCCACTTTTTCCTATGCAACAGACAACTGCAGGGTTTTTTGGAAGCTCTGACAAACCTGTGAGTGTAGTAAACTACTAAAATGTGGCTTGGTACAGATCTGTACCTTGTGGTTGGTTGACTGTATCTACAAGTTTTTCCTGCAGTTGGCATACTTAGAAGTCCTCTTTGTGGATTTTGTGGAATCTAATAACGGGTAACTTTAAAAGCCAACCAGGGACATTTACAGGAGCTTTCTCCTCTACTTGGTCATCTCTTTTCACTGAATTTCTGTAACCTCACATATGTTTGAGAACGCCTACCCTTTGTCAGACTTGGTTGAAAAAGTTATACATTGGGATACAGAATGTGATTGCAAAAGCATTGTCTGTGTAGAAAAACAGACTAAAAAAGAACCCGATAAACAGTATTAGGAGGAAAATGACACAACTGTATTGTTTGACTTCAGTGATTGCAAACTTGATTTTAACATTTCTTCCTTCAAGCAATGTCTAGTGTCCTACTGCTTCTATTCAACAGAATGTTGCAACTTGAACCTGTTTGTTTTAGTTTAGCTGAGAAAAGACTGGACTCATAAATGCTAATCTAACTCTTTTAATGTCAGTTCCAGCGCATGCAGAAGGGCTAATAAGGACCTGTTAAACTGATTCTGGCCGTTAGAAATAGGGCCTATATCCCTGGTCCTTAGGCTGCTCTTGAGGCTCACAGTGTCCCATGGGATGTAGGGCATTAGTTTTGGGCAGCTAGCTAAAGGCATCTTCGTCTTATTCAGCACCATTTTCTTTGGCGTGCCTCCATTGAGAGATAATTGGAGGAACAATGGTGAATTGAGCCACTCAGCCTGATTTTTCTGACAGTCTGAGTACCTAAAGATCCTTGTGCTGTTACTGGTTGTTTTGCGATAGCATCTGTGACCCCTATTCAGTATCCAGAGCTCCACAATGTAAGGCACTGTGTACATGCAAAGAATAAAAAGACGGCCCTTGCCCTTGCTGACTTCAAATATGGTTTATGGTTCATCCAGCAACTCAGTATGCCAAACTGAACACCAAAACTCATGGCCAACAAAATCATAAACCATTTGAAAACAAACTCAGCTTAAAAAGACCACATGAATCACCATGTAAATGCTGTCCTGTTGTACACTGGAAACGTTTCTGACTTCTGATTGGCATGTTGCTAAATTCCCGCAACCAACATCATGTGACAAAAGGGCTAACCCAACATCCAGCATTTCCTAAGTGGTCATAAATGGGATCACACTTCTTTATGAGCTCTCAGAAAGGGAAAATATATATTTTAAATTGCTGTATTGGCAAATAGGAGGGGCAGATGGGGAAAACAAAGAACAACGTATTTAGTTGCAGTGAGTGCCCAAAACCATAGAATGAATACCAGTGCTTTATGAAAGAGTGCTGCAAACAATTTGAGCAGTCCATTTTTCTTACAGAATTATCCAGCCATAAGCCATTCCCAGTAGATGAACAGTGCCCACCAGTCTTTGCCAGCCAGAGAGAAAAGGGGAAAAAAACTTTGCACTGAAGTTGCTGTGGTCCTTTTTGGACTTGCAGTAGTTTTGCAAAGCAGTGTTCACAGTCAGTCATTCTGTTTTCAGCAGTGTCCTTGACCATACCCCCTGCCAGTAACAGGACCTTTAAGTTCAAGAGAGAAACAACTCTCTCTTTTTNTAGCAGAGGATGTGCTGAGCCAAAATAGAAATAGCAAGGTCAGGTCAGGGCAAGGCCCTGCATTTCATTAGCCAGGCCTGGCTAGGAGTGATTAAATATGTACAAGAGCCTTTGAATAGATCCAGGGAGGAGGGATGACATTGTGGAATACAGAAAAATCATTCTTTGGTGCTGTCAACTGACTAAATACAGGATGGTACTTAATTAGAGAGATAAAAGGAATTTATTTTAATGATTTTAATTTTGTAGAAGAGGGCATTTTTTTTATTTTCTGTTGAGTGTTTTGTAAGGGGGGAAGAGGAGGGCCTGGACAAAAAGCGTGAGCCTGGCTTAACAGGATCCAGATAGCCTCGAGGTGCATGTTGACCTGGACTGCAGTTCTTGATGAAGACCCAGTAAAAAGGGCAAACTTATATTGGCAATGGAATCAAGGCCCTGTTAAATTTTGGAGGCACTCTGGTTAGAAACTGATGACCTTCTGAGCACATTGCACTGTCTGTTTCATTAGACATGTTAGAGAGAGAATTTGAAAAGAATGGAGCTTTGAAGCCGAATAAAGTACTGTGTCAAGTGGTGCTTTGGCTGCCCAGCTTGAATTTGCTATTGGGGCTGCCTGACTTAACTGACAGTTTATAGCTGTATTGTAATTCTTGTATGACAATCGCATTGTTGCATAGGCACCTAGGCACTGAATGCCCATGGTTTGGAGTCCTTTTCCATAGAAACTACCAGCCCAGCTGGCTGAAACTAGAATACATTTACATTTGTCCAGAGCACCAACAGTAATGTCTTTGCAAACTTTCTAGGGGCTATTTTCTTAAACCAGCCCATAGGAATTTGGATTTCAACTTTATGCCTCTTCTGAAAGATGATTCCTGCAGCAGCATAGCGCTCCTTAGTGTCATGTTGGAAGGTCGATTCAGAATCAGCTGGGGATTTCTGTGTACTCATTTTTGCATGAATCTAACTTAAAACATTGGGAAAGCCTAGATGTAGTTACAGTAGTGCAATCTCTGTGTCTAGACACTACTGTATTTACATTAGTATAAAGATATTTGTATCATACTGGTTCTTGTTACCTAAATACTATATTTTTCCTTCTGGTCCAGTATGTCTCGACTACCTGCGAATTGTTTTCTTGGGCAGTGTCATATCTTCTTTGCTCTATTACAGTAAATATAAAGCTTATAAAAAATCTTTTGCTTTTCTGAATGTCATTTGACAGTGGAGCTGACATTAATGGTCAGTTCACTGGCAGAGGAATATGGTTTGATTTATATGTTTTCTTGCTAAGATGTCAGATTGACAGCCCTGGGAACAAAAATACTCAGCTAACTGCCCAAACATGCAGCATACTGCAAACTTCGCCAACCTTTCACGGTGATACTATCTTGATCCTTGAGCATGAGAGCATATCTAAGCCTTCAGAGGGCATTCAGTGCTGAACCCGATAGGGCCTAAGAAGTACTTTGTGTTAGATCTCTTCATGATTCACTAAGGTAAACAATGACCGTGAGTTTCTTTTGTGTAAAGCAATTGAGCAGCCAGCCTGGCAATAACAGCTCCGAGTCAGAATTAACAAGAGCTAGTAACTTTATCCTGAAAGATTGCAGATCCGACTTTCCATCCCATGAGTGAGCACTTGCCCCCAGTCATTGTATCTCTCCCTGCTGTTCCGCTACCAGGAATGACCAGTTGTGGGCCTGCAAGTTTAGGTCGCACATTCTTTGAGATTTTTAAACTAGCACTAGTGTAAATTTAGTCTCTGAGGCTTGGTCAGAAGCAGTATTTGTCAATAGGTGGTTGCTGAATCAACACTGCTGTTCCCGTGTACCCATCACAGCAAGTCCTAACTGCTGACTGATTGTGAAACTTTTCATTCTTTCCCTGACCCTTCCCGCATCTACTCTCCTCCTCCTTTTCAGGTTTTCCCCCTCCCATTTCTCTCATCCGTGCCCTTCCCCATTTCCCTTCACCTTCTCTCCATCCACTGCTTTTCCATTTTTTTCTCCCTGCTCTTGTCAATTCCAGTCCTCCTGCGTGTCCCCATTCCTGCTGCTCTCCCTTTCTTGCATTACATTTTTTCCTTCATCTGTCTCCACATTTTTTCATTTGTTCATCTTCCTACTGCTTCCTATCGCACTCCCCTCATTGTCACATGGAATAAGCAGCGGTGTTATGAAGAGGGAGATGCTATTAGTAGCATTGTATTAATCTGTCCTGCATCATTCCTCTCTCTTGTCCTTGTAGTTTCTTGTTACCAGTTGCCTTAATGGTGATGTAGTTAATATTTCAAATTTTATTCTTTTCCTTCCTTTTCATTAGAAATCTAGGAGAAGGAGGGGAGGCAATAGGGATGTGCTTATTTGTCCTTTTCTCCTCCCATGAAGCCAGGGCGGTTCAACTGTGGCCTTTTTCTGTGCATAAGAAGGGGTAGAGGCCCTGCCTTGAAAAACTTGGCTTTCTCTTCCCTTGAGTTTTTCTTCCAGGCCCTTTTTAAAGTGAATGGAGAGGAGTGATTTTCTTGTATCGCCGACATTCTTTTCTTTCCCTCCTCCCCTCGGTGCAGTCACGTCCCTAATTAATTGAATTCCCTCCTAGACCTTTTGTGAGTCATTTCAATTACCCATTAGTGAAGCAGCCTGGGATTTCTGCTGTGTTTTCACTCATCTTCCTGGAATTTCTCTTCTCCTCCCTCCCCCCCTTCCCCTTTTAGTCACTCTGGTCTGTGAAAAGCATTAGATGGACTTCAGAGCCGAGTGCCTATATTGTTTGCAGGCCCAGCTGCATACTTCCACACTCTGCCTTGTGCGTCACAGCTATTCATCTTGTTTTGTACTTGGCTCTGCTGCAGATGCTGTAAATATGGTAATTTTAGATTCCCTGATTGGAAAGGGTTGCAGGGCGGGTCTAAGTGGTAAGAGTACTGTTTGATTTACACTAGTTCATTCTAGTTTCACAGAGTTTGGGGTTTTAAGGATACAGCTGAAATGAAACATGGTTTTAAGGGCAGTTTCTTTTTTAGGGTTAGGAGAGGGATAAATGTGAGGTTAGCTTTGTGTACTGACATGCAAAAGTGCTGCCCCAGAAACTCTAGGGAGACTGGAAAGAAATAAAACATGAGCAGGAGGTACCTCCTCAGATTATTATGTAGGATGCCTTCACACACAGATAGCTGCAAAATGTGGATGGATCTGAAAACTGCAAAAATGGAAAAGGTCCAAGACAGAGAACTGTGAAAGGCAAATCTGGAATTTGACAGAAATGCCATCAGTACTGAAGTACTGTAGACTTATGGCAACCCCTGAAGAAAAAAATCAATGAGCAGCTTATTTCTAGAAAATTTTGGAAATACTGGGTGGGACTGTAACAGGTAACATGCATTATATTTCTGAGGAGAATAGGGCAGTGATAAAGCCAGCTTGCTAAAATTATAATGGATGCAGTGAGTGCCTGAAATCTGATGTCTGGAGAATCACATTTCTGTTCTGAAATTGAATTTGTACAGTACATGAATCTTTCAGGCTCAGGGTAATTCTCAACTGATACAGAGATGCAAACAGCATCACTGGGAACCAACCTGCCGGAAATGTGCCCCACACGTCCCAAGTTACAGAAGTAATTTACAGTGCTCAAGCTATTATGATACTTTCATATTATTACGATACTTGTCCCTGCAAGGTTAGAGTATTTCACAAGAGAACTGACTTTTGATAATCAGGCTGTTGTGAGAAGGCTCTCTCTCATGGCTTCCCAGGGGGGGCTCATTTGTTGGATTGACGGGAAGTGAATTTATGAGGGTTCCCTGCACATCGGTATTCATAGGTAGTTTTTTTTTTTCCTCCTAGCTGTTTATCCAGTCAAAGGAGAGAGGAAGGGAATGGTGTCAAAACACTGCTTGGTACAGACACATTAAGAAGTTTGCAGGAGACCTACTGGGAATTATTTTACCTTTTATGTCTTGAAATCTTGGCCCCCTGGTAAGCAGCAGTGGATTTCAGACGTTCATTAGATGACTCTGGAGTTCTGCTACTTCACAGGGTGACGTTATTCAAGTCAAAACCAAGACACTGTAAAAGAGAGAAAGGAGCTAGTGAAGAGTTGCATATATGAGTCCCCTTTTTCTTCATGGGGCATGCAGCAGCAGGGCCCATATTGTTTTATCTGAAGTTATCAGGTCATGGCAACACCTTTTTTTAGCTGTCTCTGGTGTTGCTCTGTTTTCTTGCACACATACCATTGCTAGTATCATGTTACAAGGTTTTATGATTTGGCAGGTCTTACACCTTTTTAGTTCTTACATATCCTCTTAAGTTAAGTCTTCCACTGCAGAGTTAGCCTGGTGAGGACTGCTACCGAGCTTCTGCGCTGAGTGGCAGCAGCGTCTGAAATGGAGCCTTGGTCCTGCTGTCACTTCACCTGATAAGCTATCCAGCATGTGCCGGAGGATGCCAGCTGTGCCAGGGGTACTGACTGAATTGCCCAGGCTCCGGGCGGCTTTCTGTGCCTTTCCATAGTAACTCTTTTCTTTTCCTGAGAGTACCCAGTGGGACAGAGGACTTCTCTTGCACTAGACTGAGAAAAGAAGCCATTTGTCACAGCACAGAACCGGCTCCTGTAGCACTGGGAACATAGCACATATACTATAGGTGAAAACCCTGTTAGCCCTTCCATGTCAAAATGTATCTGAAATTCATTTACCTTACGTGGGACCTAAATTCTCCTCCTGTAATGTTATTAGATTTCTTTATATGTTTTTTGCCACTGCATAACACTGCTTGGCTCCTGCAAAGCACTGCTGTGTTTTACTCCAGAGCTGTTTGCATCTTAGTAGCAGATAAAAACCTGACGCCAGCTTAAATAATGTAGTTAGTTCAGTTGGTTAGTAAAGGAGCTACAGAAATTTATTGTATTCCTAACCTCTCTTGGAGTTTTCACAGATAGGTCTGTGTGTATAAATAAATCCACAACTTCTGGAAAATATGGTCCATTTTGGAGCTATTTTGAACTTCCAGGGTTCTGGGCTGTAAAATGCCCTAGAGCTTGATAGGTTCCCAGTTACAGGCTATTTTCATTACTATATCTTTTCTGAGAGAGCAGCAAGAAAAACGTTGATTTCTCGAACAACTGAACAGTGACGGAGTTTTCTATTTTTACTTCTGTTTTGATGCACAAAAAATAGATATAGAATATGTCCACTAAATCCTTCTGCACTGCAAAAAGCAAATGATAAAGATGATTTTCATTCCCCTTGTCTCAGGACTATCCAAAGGACTGGCTCAATCTTTGTACATGTAACACATGCAAGTGGTTGCTCCAGTATATGCCCATTTATAGCAGTTCTCTAACAGCACCTTCTCCCTCGACTATCTATCACTGCTTGTGTACTAGACGAGGTGCGCTGCTGGGAAAGGGAGTATAACATGTGTGACATGAGAATCACAGTGTGCCAGCATAGTTTTCAAGGAGCTTTAGTGGTTATCAAAGTTATGGCTATCTAATATTTTGGTTATGTAAGCGCATCCATAAGATGTAAATAGGTAATTAAATATCATCTGCCCAATCTTTTCCATTGTGTGCTGGCAAATTACTTGCTGGCTTTGAGGGAGAAATGGTCCTTTGGATGGGATTTGCCAGGAGAAAGGGAAGGGTACCTGTGTGCGCAGCCGTAAGGTTTGTAATTTATCTGTGCTCTGTGCCAGTGGTTGGTTACTCCTCAGAGCTGTAGAGCTGAGGACAGGGTAGCCCCACGATAAGTGAATAAGCATGGAGGGAAAAGATGTGTAGGGTTAGTGAAGGATGTAAGGAAGATCAAGGAGAAAAGAAAGAATAAAAAGGGGACATTCCAGGAAAGAAATTACAGGGTAATAATGGGGAAGATAAGACCTTAGTAGCTGTATTATTTTTGGAAGAAGGAGAAGGAATCAGATTAGGATAATCAGGATAATCAGAGAGATCAGGGAGGAAGAGATGGTTAGTAAGGACCAAACATTTAAGCGTGACTCTTCAGGTGATCTGTTGCCAGGTTTGAGATCAAGTGAGGTTGGATATATTATCAATTTAAGTGAGCACATGCATGTAAAATACATGTTCAAAATTACTTTGCAGATCTGGGCGCAGTACTGTGTAGTGCAGAGAATTCTCAACTGTTCCTGACCTCCCTAGCACCTTTCAGGAACTGCTCAATACTTTGTTTTGTTCCCAAATTCATTTTGCTTGAGCATTACCTTCAGCCCCACTGGCAGCTCTTCCCAGCTCCAAGTCACTTAGTACACATGGCAGCTTTCAGGGGTTCAGGCTTCATTTACATACCACTTGGAAGTAGCCTGGCATGTAACTTCACAGGGTGAGCCCATTGCCAACTTTTGTCCTTCCCCTACCTGTTGCTGCATTGCCATTTAATGCATGAGAATGACATTGAAATGTGTATCTTTTTTACTCAGTGTCCTTAACTGCGTTAGTATTTGAGTGTGGGTTAGTATTTGAGCCAGTTTAATCCAGAATTTCTTAGGTCCCAGTTCTGTAACTAATTCTTCTACAGAACAGATGTCTAACCTAGTCCAGTCCATCTGCTGGTTGGCAAATGGCAGGTTAAATTGCATACATGAAACACAATGCATTTAGCAGGGCATGCAGTTTACAGGGTGAAGATGGGGAAAAAGCTCCTTTGAATTGATTCCCTTCCTCACAAATATCTTGTAAACAAATTATTTCTTTAAAAAAATAAAGTATAAATCACGCCAGCTTTTTTTTTTATCCAAGCACCTTGATGGCAAAGGTATGGCCTAGTCATCCATTTCTCCCTGGAGTTTGTATTTGACTTTGCAAACACTCGGCACTTGGAGAGGGTCAGCTTGCATTCCTCTCTCTCTCCATTATGTTGTGTGCTTAGAGGGGTTTGTGTGGGTTATCACGCTTGGCTCCCATGAGATCCCACATCTGGTAAAGGATAGAGTGTATGACCCCACTCCCAGCCTCTTCCTTACCTCCAGCCTCCCCCCCATCATCTGAGAAGGTTAAACTAAAAGCAACATCTATGATGGCAAAAGTCCAAGTTTGAAATGTGTCCATTGTATGTGTTCAGTTCAAAAACAACATATCAAGGCGAGTGCAGTCCTTACAAGTAGCACCCCTGGGCTTTCTTTTATTCCAAAGCAGAGATATTTACCCAAGGAAAAGAGGGAAGTGACGGGGTAACAGAGTACACATGTTGTGAAAATATGCAGGCAGAGACTGAAGAAAAAATAACATTCTGCCACAAGTAGCTGCCTTGTTCCTCAACTTTTTTTTTCCCCTTCAGATTAGAACCAGCCATTTCTTGTGCTCTTTCAAGCACCTTCTGTGGTTTCCTGACAGCTGGCAGGAGAGGATTGAAATCTGGCTTGAAAAATGGGCCATGGGTCATGTTATTTTCAAGAGAGGAGAAGCAAAAATTCCCATAATGGTCAAAATTCACACGTTTGGGTTTTGTTGGGGTTTTTTTTTTTAGAAAATCAGTGGTGGATATTTTAATATATAACTTTAGTTTAAAATTATTAATAAAGAACAACTACAGAATCAGCTCTTCTCTCTGATGGCAAGCAATATTTTGTGTGGAGTTGCAGCCTGTCCTTTTACTCTGGAGTGAGAGAGGGAAATGTTCAGCTTCATAAAAGAGTATGCTGGGGTTTTCTGGAAGTATTTTGTTGGGTTTTTTAATGATGTGATAACACTTCTCTTGCAAAAGCTGCTTCATTAACAGAAAGATAAGTCTGAGCAACAGCCTGCAGGCTGGTATTCTTGCTCTTGGCTCTCCTGAGCCTGAATTGAAAATACCGATACATTCCCAGCTTTATGTTCAAGCAGATGTTTTCTGTTAGGAGTTACAAACCTTTCTGCTCTTTTGTTCTTTGGTGAACAAGTTCTCTTTTTAAAATATTTTAAAAAGACAATACTTAGTTCACAGAAGTGCTAACTTATTTGACCTGCATTTTAGGGCATGAGGCTTCCTCTTGGGAACAGGGTTCACTACCCCTGCAGCCAAAGGGCACAGCCCAGAAAGGTAGTGCTGTCAACTGGGTTTAAGGAAAGAAAGGAAAAAAGCAGGAGCAGGGTGAGAGGTACAAGAGAAAAATACCAGCAGTAGGCAGCAAGTAGAGAAATTCAACCATCATGCCCTGGTATATGGAGAGAGCCAAGAAGTCCAGCAAAAATCCTACTGTCTGGAAAGTGACAACTGAAAGTGGTGATTGACTCTTGACTTTTGAACAGATGGAGGAACAAACAGTGGCGGAGCATGCTTGGGGCAGGTGCAGCAGCACTGGGATTGGAGGGACTGCATGAGTGGAGAACTGGGACCACATCACCTGACCAGGGCATACTCTGCAATAGCAACTCCGCGTCCTCCAGGATGTCTCCCCGGGCATCTTTCTTCTCTTTGTTTTAATAATGCGTTACAGTCCCTTCTGTAGAAGAACTAGAATGGTGTCAAAGGAGAGCATTGTCAGTATGGTCCAGTCCATTCACAACACTTCTAGAGACTCATTTAATGGCAGTTCTAATAAGGATGTTTTTTGTGATATGAACAGACATTCTCTAAGAATTGGAGTGGAAGCCCATTCCATACAGTTTACTGAATAGAGAGGGTTTTAATGGGTAACTCAGGTAAAAATAGTCATCTATTCTTACTTACAGTTAACTCCTTTAGAAAGAGAAGCAGCAGCACAGTCTAATGGGTAGAAGATGTTGGTGGAAACTATGAGCTCCTTAGTTCTAATGTTTGCTCAGCTCTGGACTTGTTGAGTGTCAGTGGATACCATGGGTAAACACTTTCAGCTAGTAGTTAATAATATTGAACTACTTTGTGAAAATGTGTGGGATAATTAGTTAGCATCTGCAAAATGTTTGGAAGATATCATTTTCCATATTTCTCCTAATTATTTGTGACAGTGCATCATACTGCGTGGTGTAAAAGAGATCTGTTAAATTAACTAAACAGATGAATGCATCTCTTCAGATCCCCTCATGTCCATGCTACAAATGATAAAAGCCCCCCCGATAAAAGATTAAACTGATTAAATCAAATTTTCTCATCACATCACTGAGCTGCACTGATTTATATGAAGCTATGCCCTTCATTAATGATTTGGCTTGCTGTGTCCAATGTATTTATAAACAAAATTTATAAATACAAAATTTATCAAGTGAGAGGGTCTGCTGTCATAACCTATGTCTATTTTCATTAGGGATTTCTGCACCAGAGGTACAAAAATCATTGTGAAAGGCTATGTTTTATAGTCTTCAGCTGTAGAATGAGCCCTTTCAGTGGTATTAACTCTCCCACATTCACACCAGAAAGTTGACTTGGCTTCTGGAAGTAGTATTGAGTGCCAAAACAGATTACTCCTACTGTGTAACCAGTTTTCACCTGTTTTTGTGTACGAAGGCATTAATGAAAGAATACTTCTTGGAGTGGTTTAATGGTTAGAGCAAGGTAGTGCAATTCAAGGCTTTCCTAGGCAGTAGCTTAGGTATACTCAGGGATTGTTTGCAAACCACAGCAGACCATTTTAACGATCTGTAAAGCACCTTCCCTGTCAGAAAAATGCGTGTAAGAATATTACCACTTTGCAGGCTTTGTTACTCATAAGCTGTTTGCAGAGACTTAATGCTCTGATTCACTAGCTATCCTTATTGCAGTATGATTTTTTTAAAAGTCTCTTTTTTTTTCTAGTTTTGGTATGATTGGCTATCACAGCAATAGCCCTGTTTTTCATATGACATACTGTACTCACTATTGTTTGAAACCGCCATTAGAACACTTGACAATAACGTTTTCTTTCCGAACTGGCATGTATTTTTTCCAGCACTGATTTTTTTTTCCCTTTCCTGTTTATCTAAAGTAGCTGAAGGAAAAGGACACATTGCGTCAAGGCTGATAGGACAAGAATTAGACCTACTGTATGTGCTGGTTGTATTCAGGCCTATGAGCACTTCCTTTCTCCTCCCCCATACCCAAAGCCAGCTCTGCTCCATTCTTTGGGGCAGGCAGGATATTGAGATTTACAAGACCTCTACCCTTTGAAGTACTGGGAGACCGAGGTTCTTGCACATTTCTTTACAAAGCCTGAGCCTGAGGAAAATAGGTACCAGGATCGTGAGGATGGAAAGCTTCGTATTTCCCACATTTCAGGTAGTGTGTTTGCCCTGGGAATAATAGTAAAGGAATATGAGGTTTGCTGTGATTCGGTGCTTGGGATCGGTTACAATTTAAAACTTGGTCTGGGCTTAGTGCAGAGCCAAATTCTGAAGTGATTTAGTTCTGCTGCATACATGTTTACTCCTGGGTGGGTACGAACATAATGGGAGAATTTGCCCTCATGGAATTGCAAAGGATTTGTTAACACATGGAAATCCCACCAGTTTAGTTTAAATCAGTTTAACAGATTTACTGAAACTCGTGCCACACCCATGTTCCTTGTCTGTTTAAGCTACATTTCACTAAGTGCTTACACGAGGGTTTACAATAGTTTAAGTAAATTGGATATAAACTGTACGTTTACTTAAAACAATGTAATTTTCCTACATAAACAAGAACGTAGTCAAAACCTGTGGACAACCCCCTTCCTCTGGACCCAGCTGGAAGGCATCACTGAGCCCAGTTACTTACTACAGTCCTGTCAGCCACCTCCAACCGCTTGGCCATGGATGGGGTTTGTGCGTACACTCCCCAGTATGTTTTGGGGTGGAGGGTAAAGGTGCATTAGCTCAAACCACTCATTTAAACTGTTGTGACAAATCCTGCCTGAAGTGTATTAGGGAGCGCTCACACTGGCAGCTCTGCCGACTGCTGGCGAGACAGCAGCCCTGAGCAGGGTGGCAATTAGAGGCAGCTGGAGGGCAGCAATATCTCAGACTGGGACAGCTGTTTGCAGAGCGAGCATCTGCCCATCACCTAACTTCCACACAAGCTAGGTTCCCTTCAACCAGCTTATTCACACTTTACCCCTTACTAAAGAATTCAAAGTTGATTTAATTTACAAGTCAAGGAGCATCAACTTCTATCCGCTACTGTGCCAATATTCAATCTGTCACACGTCAGGAGATTTGTCTACTGTAAAGTATTTCCATTTCCCAGTTAGTGCAGAATATTCAACAGAGCAGGTTTCAGTTCAAAATCCAAAGGGACTCCACTTGCTATTTGTCTTCAGGGTAGTTTACTGTCTGTAATTCTGACTCTGGAATACCTTTGCACAGCTACTTCTCAGTTTCACTCTTTGTTTGGTTTTGCTTTGTTTGCCATTGCTGACCAAAAGCAGCCTGTTTTCTTTCCACTGCCTTCAGTAGAAGTAAGTGGGGCAGGGTCCAGTTGCCTCTGCCGTAACCAGGGAAGATCTTTTATAAATATCTGAAAAAGCACTTTAGCATTAAGGAGCATGTAACATGTAGGAGCTCATGGGCTACACTCAGTAGTGATTGAAAAGTGGATCAAATAGTTTCTTTCTGCATTTTCCCAGGGTCCAGATCCATAGCAGTTTAAACTGCTCAGTCTGCTGTGCTCCTAGTCATTCAGCTCCCAGCTGTGTGTTCTCCTCTCCTTCTCTTGCACTGGCACCAGTACTTTCCTGACCTGAACAGTTGCATGAACTGGCTTAAACAGGCTGAAAAAAAATCCTGGGGGATTTTTTTAGGCCACTCAGCTGAAACTGGTTGAAGGTGCCATGGAACTGCATCTTTAGATAATCGTTCATCAGTTCCTCTAAGCTTTCCCATTACATAAGGGAGCTCTGGCTGGTGCTGTTTCCAGGACAGTTTCTGAATTTGGTGGCCTGTGTTTCATAGCCGACTTACTTACAAATGCAATTCTCCACACAGCTAGGACCTTCCATAAAGATGAAGCAGTATACATTCTTAAAACCACTTTAAAGAGTGTCCTAAGTTAATTGCTGTATAGGCTGTTTAACATCAAGAAAGGTTCGGTTCCAGTGGGATAGTACAAGTCTGCAGGCATCTTTCTCTGTGAGAGTGTACCTACTTTGTCTCTAACAGTTACTAACAGTAAACTAATAGTTTGAAGGCATTTGCCTTTCGGAAGAAGTCTGTAGCAAGAGCAGGGGTTAGAGCTCTGTTTGATGTACCCCATTTCTTTCTCCTCCCAGCAGAGAGCTGTTGATCTCCTCGATTGCTTCTCCATAAGGGATCCTCACTCCCTGTTGACATACAGGACTGCACAGCAGTGAACTCATCCAGGACGGGACCTGGGACTTTACTCCTGCTTCTCATCTTTAGTCTTTCTGAAAGGAGTCGGTGGCCCTCCTTGCAGTTAACCAGAGAAAGACCACAGTCAGGATTGGAAGCTTTGTCACTGGTGTCAGCGGAGAAGTTCCAGACTGAATGGCCAGAGACTATACACTGTTCCTGTCCTTAGCCTTCCTCTGCCTGATTGAGTGGCCATGCACTGGCAGACAGTGGGGAAGCTTGTGCTGCTGCTCATCCGTCATGCGTGTTTTGTAGTTAGAGAGCTCCTGATCCCAGCATTCTCAGGGCTTTTTATTTTTCAGCAACACTGAACTGATTTGCAGGCAGAACAGAATGAGAAAGCTTTGATCAGGCAATCCTGGTTTGTTTTTGCTATGTTTTCTCCATGTATTGAGTAATCCCTGGCAAAAGGAGGGTGGTAAGGAGTTAATGGATAGCTGTGTTTGTAAGCACAGAAGCACATATCACTACACCTGCAAAACGAGAAAGCATTTACAACAAAAGCATTGTAGACACATGAAAGCCCAGGCAGTGATCTGCAAAGGAAACCCACAGGTTAAGACCAGTGCAGACATAGGTGTGGAGTTGCCCCTGTTATCCAGGCAGCAGGGAGCATCTGAGTCTATTGATGTGTCCTAAGTGATCTGTTAAGGACTTTAAGGTTCTTTTGGATGTGTTTGGTCATTCAGGCATTTGGAATTGCTGTCACCTTATTGTTGATGGACAGGCAGAGCTAGTCATACCATGATTGTTGCAGTTGTCTTATACCTTCCGTTATAAAATCTTGTTTTAATCTAATTATAATTTACCATAGCATTTGAGCCAAAAATGCTAATATAAGGGACTTGTTTCTGGATGGTTTTGATGGACAGTTTCTTCAAAAAGTTTGTATTGAGTTAGGAAAAAAGTGGTTGTCTTACAAGTGATTGAGAGCAACTCTTCTTTTTTTAAGAAGCTCTATGGCCTCCATTTTTGAGTACAGATTGCACATTATTGATGGATGAATGGGATGTTAGGAGAGAAAAAAAGGGGAAGGATTTTTATTTTCACATGAAAATTTACGCAGATAGTGATAGTCTAAGCATGCTCCAGCACAAGGTTGAGTCCATTTTCTTTTGAAATTCCTTTTTCTAGCCTTTAGGAACTGTTGTGTCACTGGAGAATGGGAAGTTAAGCTGTATCCCCTGGTTCACAGTAGTCCTCTGGGCATCTTGAAGGAACAAGAATGGGAAGCAGTGAGGAGTGGAACCACGACAGTGATGGGCTGGGAAACTATTGAAGCAGAAGAGTGTGGGAGTGACAGCTGCAATGAGGTTTAAGATTGGGGTGGGATAAGAAGGAGATCCACATAGGGAGATATAGCTTAAAGGGACTCATCTCCAGACCTTAAATGTACGCTGAGGTTTTTGAATCTCGCTATTTCACTGTTATGTAGCAATTGGCTGACAAGATACTTGCTTCATTCCCCTCTTGCCTTTAGAAAAGAACAGTGCAGTTCCTATTTGTGCAAGCAGTTAAAAGTATGCATCTTAGATCTAAAGCTACCTGAACCCTAAAAATGCCAGCATTTTTTGTGATGGAGTGTTGGGGGCTAATGCAGTTTGACATTTTAAATTAATAAGTGTTTGACAACAATAAACCAAAACCTGGTGTTTTGGCTCTAGGATTTTCCATCTAATACAACTGGAACTCAGTAAATTTTGCAAAAAATGCCATGTATGGCAACAAGTTCAAATCCTGATGTCTTTTCACTAATGGGCCCATTCTGTGGAAACATTAAGGGCATCTCATTTATGAATCCTCTGAAAAATGCAGTTCAGTAATTCAATCCAGAGCAAGGAGGACTTTTGGTGAACTATAAAGCAAGAATTCTATCTAAATAACAATTTAAATATTAAAGATCCCTTCAGTAAAACTGTATCTACTTCTTCAATACAAATGAGTTCATGGTAAGGGCATCTTTTTACTTCGGTAATAACTATATTTGTTTCTTTCCCAAAGTGTCTTTAAACTTTTGGACTACTGGTGTATGTAATTTGAGTTTGACCTATTTCTAGCAATCACAGAACTTGCTTCAAACTCTGGCTATTCTGAAATGTTCTGTTTTGATATTGGCAGCATTTAAACCCTTCTCATCTTCCCCTTAAAACTGGAAACTATCTCTTGATTTGTGAGGGGTAAGGAGTGGCCTGAAATGATAAAATCGTCTTAGGAGACTATAAAATTTATCATGAGACAGAGATCTATTAGCATGTAAAATTTTCTTTGGCTTGATTGCATCTCAAAATTTACCAGAACATACACAAATAGTTTCTAGTTCTAAGAAGTGTGCAGACCTCAGTTTTGCATATGGCCATCTCTCCAAACCACAAGTCACTAAAGAATGTCAGTGTGATGTTTGGCTGGTTAAAGGAGGGCAGCACTCCTAAAGCAGGCTTGTGGTTTTATCCCTGCAGTAAGAAGACTCAAATGTTAGAGAGATTATTTTCTTTCACATGTATTATAGTTTATTTTTTTTCCACAGTCTGAAGTAGCAGCACCTGTGTAACCTTATTTAACTGCCTTCACACATTTTCTTTCCCTCAGCTAATATTCTGCCAATGTGACAAACTTTCCTCTCTTTGAACTGCAGAACACCGTGAAAGCTGGTATTTCTCAGCCTTGTCTAATAACATGAATGTCTTCTATGCGCTGTTCATTGGGAGCTGTCATTTTACTAATACTGTAAGAACATGACTACTATCAAACAAGAATAAATCTTACGGGGAAGCTGTTACAACTTGTTAAAAAAAAAAAAAAAAGGTCAATGCATATAAGGATCTATTGTTTGCTTAGCCCTGAGCCTTTCCCAAGCATGGATCATTACAGATAATTTGCTGCTGCTCTTTCATTAAGAATCTTTTCTCCAGTAGAGGCTGTGAGGAAGGTATATCCATAGACTTGAGTTCAGTGTTAACAAGAGGAGCTTGCAGTTATGTTTCCTTACCTTTATGTTGACAAAAGTAAAAAATAGTATGTTTTACAACCTTTAAGTCCTTTCCCATTCTCTGGGGGCCTGAGGGATGTTCATTCAGTTTTTGGCTTCTCAGCTTATTCTACTAATGAGAATGCCAGTTAGGCTGGGGTATTTGAAACCTGCATGTAAGTTCACCAAGGACTACAGAGGACTGAGAATTCTCACGTATTTAACTTCTGTTCACTGGGACACTACAGAAAAATTATGATAATCACAGTTTGCACCCCAACCGAGGAATCTTGTCTCCATTCCAGTTTATTTTCCACTCACAATAATATATCCTCTGCTATCTCTACAGTGATGGTAGTTCACGCAAATGATCTGCCATGTGGGTAAGTGGCATTCAATTACTCACTTGCTCCTCTCTGCCATCTGGTGCAATTGCTTTGCTGTCTGTTACTTCTTATCCAGCCTCACAGAGCTGACTGTCCCTGGAATGGCCCAGAATTGATTCCAAAGAAATGCAGGACTGTGAAAAGATAGGTGCAAGTTCCTAGCAAGAGGAGGCAATTCATAGCTGAATTCAGTCTTCTTCCGAGTCCAAAATACCTGCCTTCCAGTGACCAGAAAGTCTTATTTTTATGGTGAACAACCCTTTTGTTAGAGCTCTTAGTAACATAGGGAAGGGAATTTGTTAAAATACTCGTTTTATTTCCACACTATCACTTTAAACATGAGCCAACTCTATGTTTTCCTGAGAACCAATGAGGCTTGAGATTTTTTTTTAATTAAAAACCAGCGAAGGTGGGGTTTGTATTTCCTTTCCCGTAGAATGCATTTGAAGCACCTCTGTCTCCAGCTGGCTATGGGAGCAGAGCCAGCCCATAATGGTTTCAAGCCCAGTGTGCGTATAGGGAAAAAGGTTTTCACCTGATTGATGACTCTGAAAGCATTTGCAGCGCAGAGCGCTGAAGCTGGTAGCACTGAAGTTGTTTAGAAGAGAAGAGAGAGGAGGTGGATGTGTTTTCCAAAACCTGGCGATTCTTCCTTCTCAAGTGCAGTAAATGGTGCATGAAGGGTCTCATTTCATCTGCTTGTGGGCACTCTACTCCATGTGGGCATCTTTTGAAGTGGTTGCCAGAGGATGTAGCTGAGATTGGTTGAACTTCCTTGGAGTCCTTTTCCCTGGCCTTACAGCCATTCTTTCAGCTGGGCTGTCAAATTTTTGTTATTGGGGCTATCCATCAGGACTTTGTAGGTGTAGGGCTGAAAATGAATTGTTCACCCTGATATTGCTTAAGAATGCAAAGCAGTGTGACATTGAAACATCTTCCACAATCTTGGTATCCTTTTCAACTTTACATAACATTTACTGCTTCCCAGGCATCATATTGCTCCAGTTTTAATCTGAATTTCTTAAGAAATTCATAGTATCTCTACCTGATCTGTTACACAATGGCCCCATTGTCATTTCCTTAGGTATGATAACAACGTTATTGTCCAGAGTGACTTAATCTCTGCTATAGGGCCTTGTGATCTTGCAGTCATCTTTATAGCACATCACTAATGGGAATGTTTCCAGCATTATGCTGGAGAGGGGAAAAGGAAACATCTTTGTAAAGGAGTCTGCTCTCAATCATCACGTGTGGGTAGGAGTGAGGAGGTGTATTATGTTCAAGGTTCACAGGTTCAAGGAGCAGGAAATAGGATAGGGTGTTAAGCAGAATGTGAAATGGCCCCCAGGACTGCACTTTGGAGGAGTTGACTTCTTTTTGAGTGGGGAGGAGAAGACATCCTCAGGAGCACTTAAAAGTATGAAAAAGGTAGAAGAAATATGGAGACTAGAAAGAGGGGAAAGAGACTGAGGAGAGAGCAAAGGGCAAGGTAGCGCAGACCTTGCTCATTGGGATGTGTATCTATAAAAGTGGGGCTGGATTATCTGAAAATGTGCTTTTCTGCAGGTTTTCAGGTTCCTGCTTCTCACCAGCTCAGGAGCTGCATGCATGGCCTGTTTCATGATAGATTAGTGTTTCTGTGTGGAACCATAAAGAGCAGACATGCTTGCAGATGGGCAGGTGGCAAGAGAAATTATCTGAGCTTTATCAAAAGCCAGAAATTCAGGGAGACAGACGTTTGGTTTCAGTTCTGGGCAGATGCTCAGGTCAAGTCTTATTTTGTCCAAACCACTTCCCCGACCCTTAGGCGTGATATTTTCAGAGTGAAAGGACAGGCAAAGCCCGGGGAGATTCCAGCGCACGGCTGTTTTGCAGCTGGCTGGACATGGAATTCATCAGCCACAGAGCAAGACTCGCTCTTCTCCTACAGATATGGCGAGAGCTTGGACTTGTGCACGCACACAGAAGCATGCACACGCATGCATGCACACACACCAGAACAAACCAGTTCTCTCCTGCCTGCTGGGGAGGCTTCGGTTACAGTATCTGAAGCCAGAGATTTCATTTAAGCCGTTCGGACTCTGAGCGCTGTAGCCCTGCCTGCCTCCTTCCTCTCTCAGCGCCCAGCCAGAAAAATCCTCCCCCTCGCCTCCCTCCCTTTCCAGCACACACAACACAAAAAAGCAAAAACCAACCCAAGCTTGCCTTTGCAGCTGGGACTTATCAGCCAGAACACACACATGTAGGTCATCCATGGGAACTCGGCAAAGTGTTGGATCAGTGAGAGCACTGGGGGGGGTGCACGGCAGCGGGAGGAGCAGGGCCGGATTCTTTTTTTATCGTTATTATTATTATTGTCTGCTCTTTTAGAAAGGAAAAGGAAGAAAGATTACAGCAGCTTTTCTATTAAATGAAAAGATTAGCATGCCGTGGATGCTTTGCTGGGGCGTGATGAGATTTGCAGCAGATGAGTTGGTTGCTAGGCAATGCTAATGAAAAGCAGGCTTTCAAAACTTCTGTGCTGTGTGGGCCCAAAAGTTATCTAGCCTCCCTCCTGCAGCCNCCTCACCAGGAACAAGAAAGCCAGACACTGGGCTGGGCTTTTGACAACTCACTCTTCCTGAGCTGCCTGGGAGACACACACACAAGCACATGTGCACACACATACACACACACAAAACTTTGCTGATTTTCTTTTCCTCCTTACAAAGGAGGAGGTAACTGAAAACAAAACAACAAACTTTAAAAAAAAATAAAAACAAGGAGAAGAAGAAAAGTGAGCAGTGTCTCCGAAACCAGCTCAGTCTCCGATTTCAGAGTTCAGTCAGAGTTTAGGGCTTGCATGTGTGCGCGTGTGCGCTTTGGGGGTAGGTACGTGTTTGTTTTTGATTTCTCTCCATGCGTTTTCAAGCTGGGCTCTAGCTCTTCCCCTCCTCCCGTCCTGCCGCAAGCCTCCTTTCCCTTTCAAGACCTTCCGACACAATGAGCTTATTTTCCCATGCTCCCTGTGAAAGCCGGGGTACGTGCGTGAAAGCTGCAGCCTCAGAGGACCCTTTTAAATACAGAAATTGAACGTTGCTGAAGTTACAGACAGGGTTTCTGCTATTTTTACAAGTGACCCATGTCTCGCTCCCCTTCTCAGAAGTATCAGCATTCTTAGATATCTTACCATCTGTCTCTCTGAATTGTTTTTTTAAGTGAATTTAATGTTGGTGTGACAGCCTGGAAGACTGATGTTTGCTGCTTGCTCCATATTCTCCTTATTGCTCTGGCTAGCATGCCTCAATCCTAAAGCAAAGTCCTTTCATATCAGCAAAAAAGGATATTTCCATGGTCAGTTCTTGGCTAAAACTGCCAAAGAGGCAGCATTTAACAAGGGCTAATTCAAAATAACCCAATTGAGTCATATAGCTCTGTCATGAAAAAGCAACACTTTGAAGTTACTGAGCTACCTTGGGCCTCTAGGTTGGGCACGGGAACCTGCAGAAGCAGCGCCTCACTGTGCTGCCCACTTCGAGTCTCACCCATCCCCTGCCCCAGTATATCACGTTGGATGTGAAGGGCATATTCTCCCTTTAATGCCAGTGTGTATTTTTCATGAATGCTTTTGGGGAAGTAAGAGGTTAGCATGAATTGGAAACAGAATTTAAAATTACTGTGAAGAGTGAATACGAGTCTCACATGGTGGTCTCATAAAGGTAGTCCAAGTTCGACCATTAATGATCTTGGTTGAAGTCTGCAGAAGCCACTGGCACTTGGCTTAATGAAAACAAGAGCCTGTGGGGGTTTTGTGGGATTTTTTGTTTTGTTTTGTTTTGTTTTAAAACATGCTGGAGCAGCTCTGTTTTTCCTGGACTCTTTCTCACTGATGCCAGTATGAATTGTTAATCAATAAGAAATTCCTCAGGCAGCCAGATTTTGTGGGGCTACTACGGTGACCTCTTTACACCGTATTTCAGATGGTAGAGGCCTATGTGTTCTTTTTTTTTCCTTTTCTCCTTTTTTCTACCATCAGCACTGGTTTAGTCAGTACTACGTGGATAAATGAGATATTAAACCAAGGTCCTGATTGTGTGTGGTCGTTAAAAATCTCAAGGCATTCCCTCCAGATTTTAATCTTTCAATTATCAGTTAGGGGAATTCAATTTTGCTTCCGTAAATTCTCCTGCTGTTTCAATTAAATAGGGATGGCCAGTTTCGAAATGCTTGGGAATACAGCCAGCTGCTGTGTGCAGACTGTGGGATGACTATTCAGGTAATGCTCCATTATTTGAAGTAAGAATTTTGGTCCTGCAGGACACGTTACAGGACGTGTTAGGGAGTGTGGTAAGGGCAAAGCAACGGTGTGTCCTCCCTCCTGTCCTTTGTCAGGCCAAGCAAAATCCCTGGAGGGCTCCACGTTTTTTAAGCCTGGCTCCAGGCATTCCAAGGCTGCACAGACATGCCTGCAAGGTATTGTTAACCATTATAAAAGGAAACTTATTTTTCACCTTTTTCCTAAGCTGTTGTGTAGTACTGTCTGGGGTGGCCAGCTGCTGCCCCCAGCTCCATTTCAGTTATGGATATAGGCATTCCTTTGTGTAGCTTGATCTTCTTTACTTTGATATTTTCTAGAATAAAAAGTGATCGACAAATGCAAAATAGGGGCATCTCTGAAAATTAACATCTGATGTTCTATACTCTGAAATCAAAACCCAGCATGTGCCTTTCCCACATGGCTTTACTCCCACCAGAGTGGTGTCCCAAAAGCCTTGCATACGCATACGCACTTGGGTCACTCCTTGTACTGCATGCCTTTGCAAGCAACCAGTCAAAGTGCTACAAAAATACTTTCTTTTGTGATGTTAACAGAATTAGGTGATGAATGTAAAACGTGGCCAGTTTTCATTCACATGCCACTGGATTTTTCACTTTTACGCTAGCAACTACTGAATTCTGAGCAGTCAGGTCTTACCAACATGACGGTTCATAGGAAACCCATTTGATGGTCACCTGTGTGACCTCTGTGCGTGCTGTATCTTGTATTCACATATACAAGAATTCATAAAGGAAGTGCTAACCCGCCCAGGAAAAAGGAGCCAGACCATGTGATTTATCTATATTTACTTGCGGGAGATAAAGTTGGGATAAATCTCTTGAAACATACTATACTGTAGGCTTCAAGGTGTTTGATTTGTTTAAAAAGTAGCTGACACATTTCAAGTGTACAACTGAAAGCATTTCTGATAGCAAACTTTCCTTCATATAAGGCTTGCCGTGTGCCCACTGGAGTCAGTGGACTTATAAGGGAGTAAGATAGGGTGCATAACAGATTTGGGGGTAAATACTAGCAGATCTATGCAAGCAGAGCAGTATTTGCTGATCAAGAGATAGTAAATTGTTTAATTTTTCCCTATAAGAAGCTGTGTAACTGAAATTTGCTTTGCTGGATTTCTGGTACCACGACTGCCACTACCATCCCTACTGATTGTTTGGAGAAGGTCCTCTGCAGATTCACACACACTCAATTGATCATGAATGAAGCTAAGAGCAGTTATTAATCTTACTGCCTCGTTGCACTCTAAACCCCCTTCTAATCCTGCCTCTGTTCTCCTAGACAATGAATGCAGTGAGATGAAGGCAGGATCAATGCCAGCATGGAGCTGCCCTTTTTAGTAGTTGTCGTGGCAGGGTTTTATACATCAGCAACAGTGAGTGGTTCTCAGCGTACTGGGGGGAGAAGGGAGTGAAGATGAATTAAAAGGGTCAGACGTGATGCTCCTGAAGGGATGGCAGAGTCCCATCCTGACTCTTGGTCTCTGGTGAATTTTTGGGTTCCTTGTATTTAGTGACTGACCTAACGAGACATCACAGCCCTACTGCCCTTTGGAGATCCATGAAGAGCTCAACACAAACTAAGAAAGGGTGCATTGTGTCTTTGATCCACTGGGCAGTATTTCACAGGCTGGCAGATTTAATAAAATCTCAGAGGAACCTCAGCTCATTTTTTTAAGAGGCTTAACACTGAGTTAAAAGTTTCCTTTACTCCTGCATTGTTGGAGACCATTCCCTTCTTGTGTGCTGACAGAGGACCTGCAGGGAATTGGGGCTTCAGGAGCCCAGATTGGATGTAGGCAGCTGGCTGAGACTGGTTAGAAATCTGCAGGAGGAATAGCGGGACGTAAGAAGCTTCCTAAGCCTTTTTGTGTTTCTCAGTCTTTGAACTCATCTGGTGCCTCACATGCAGTGTGAAAACTTTGCTCCACACCTGAAAGGAAAACCAAGCTACTGATAAGGCTTTTTGGTCAGTCATTTTGAGCTGCATGACATGAAAAAGCTATGACTAGTACCACTACTTCTAGTAATGTTATTTGTGCCACCATCAAGATTAGGTAAGGATAACTGACTCCACAACTAGAAACATGAACAAGTTCACTATCACAAGTCCTTCCCTGATACAGTGTTTATATATAAATAGCCAGAAAGCAAGTATCAAGGTGAAGAAGATCTTACAAAGATTGACAAATGGATCCTTGGAGCTTCAGATTGTGCCATAGTTTCTTGTTCAGAGCTGCTAATCTAATGAAAAAAGCAAAAGGTGGGGAAGAAGAGCAGAGAGCCAGGCAGGCTGGAAGAGATCCACTTGAGCAGCAAGCTTTCTTTGATGTTCAGCGCTGAGGACTGGGAGCATTTGGGCCAGGAAGCAAATCACTACGTGCCATTTCGGAGTGTAGACCTAGAGCAGGTCAAAATCTGAAAACTGATGAATACTGAAAACTGCAGAGTTTGTTTTTGAACATCTGATCACTTTAACCACTACCCTGCTCACTTCTGTTATTGTTATGGAGGTGCTGGTTGTAGACTGCATGGATAATTTCACAGCAAGAGTTCCAATCTAAGCCATATGTTGTCAGTCTAACTTTATATAGAAAAACTATTGCTAGGAAAATGTTAGTGATTACTTTAAGGGAGTGGAAGAATTTTGCTTAGATTTTCAAAAGTGCAGGGTAAATACTTTTGAAATCCCAAGCACTCAAATATTACGCTTTTTTGAGAAATGAAATACAGTTCTCATGGTATTTCAGTCACCACTAACTCTAAAATAGAATCTTTTATAAACTCAGAAATTCACTGCTGCGTTGCTGCCCACTCCCATGGATAATGCAGGCTGCTGGAGTTTTGGATTTGAAACGAAAATGGAATCTCCACCCAAGGACTAGTAGTTAAACTTTTCCTTGATTGAAGTTTGGCTTTCTTGGTGGATAAAGGTTTATACTTTAAGAAGCTTTAACATGAGCAATTAGTCAGAACTGGCATCTGAAATGATTGGAGATGGGGAAGGGAAGGCTCCAAACCCTGCTTTAAAAGAACTTTTGCCAATTTATACTTCTCTTGTAATATAGCAGCTGAGGTCGCCTTCCATTAATCCTTGTAAGATCCAGCAGAACCGTGCTCCCTTCCTGCTGGCAGATGCAGATCCTGCAGAGATGAACAAAATACAGCCTCCACAGATATTTTTAAGGTAACTCCTTTCCTGAGAGAAGACAGCAGAGGGGAACAAATGCTTTCAGGAAGAAGAAATTGCTGTTTGGAACTGATATGTCTAGGGGCACTGTTGAATATCACGAGAAAACAAAGAAAATTAAATGAACTATCACAAAGGAAGAGGCAGTCATGTAAAAGGCAAAGATGATTTGTGAGATTTTGCAATAGCCTCCCGAGGGGAGCAAGGCCTTTTGCTTGAGACATTTAAAATTAGACTGGGCAGAGCAATGGAAATTCAGCGTACGGGCCCTCTTGGGACAGAGTGGATAAGCCGCTGGGTCTCCCTTTGCATGTTCCCTTACTCTTTTGTAACTCTTCCTGAATACCTCCATTCCAAATAATCATTTGTCTTCCCCGGACACCCATCCTGGCTCTCTGTTCCTCCCCTTTTCCCCTTTAAGAAAGGAGCCATGTTTGATTCATGGTGTCAGTTATCTTCCAAGCTCCGTGCGGATCCCAGAGGTAGGAGCTCATGGGGCTGATGAGGGTAGGAGTGATCAACTGCAGGCTTTCCTGTTGCTGAGCTTGCTGCAGGCCTGACCATTTTTAAGACTTCAACAGATGTTTCTGCTTAGAAACTATTGGCATCTTTATGGACTGTTTTTTCCATTCTTCCCTCCCGGTCCGTGTCCCAGCAGCAATGAATTATGTAAGACTACATTCTAGCCTTTTCTTTATTAATATTTCTGTAGTCGCATCTCCAAGAAGTACATCTACAGTTCTCTCTCAGTTTTAGGTGCGTCCGCTTTCTCTTTGACCAAAACACCCACCTACCCTTAAAAACACTTATATGCCTTTTCATCCTCTTACAGATACAGATGCCAAAAATACAAGCACTAGAATCCCAACTCCTGGCTTCAGATTCAAGACATCTCTCGTTGTTCATGCTGTGGTCTTAATCGATATGCCTTGTGCTTAAAGGTTAACTCCTTGCTACGAGGCTGCCTTTATTTGTCTCTTACTGCTGGTGCTTAACAAACAGTAATTAACAATAAGTAATGGAAGGAGATTTAGAAACTGCTGCTAGAGCTCAAAACAGCTCCAACAAGCATCATCCCCACCTGGATTAGTGGTTTAGCTGATAGTTTTTGGAAATGAACAAGTTTCAGACAGTCTTGAGTGGAATAAATGCACTGGGCTGGTTTATTTGCACTGTTGATAAGCACTTGTAATCCCACAAAATACGCAGTGTAATGCGTGCAGGGCACCTGATGCAGTCTGGGTAGACTTAACCCTTTTACATTGTACAGCAAAACTTCAAAGCTCAAAACTGGTTGGATTAAGTTTCTTAAAAAGATGATGTAAGTACTGTGTGCAAGACCACATGCAGATTACTTTAACTCGGGAGACAGAGAAACTTTCTGCATTGGAAAATTTGGCGTGGCACCACCAGACTACTACTTGATTTCAGACGTACTGTAGTAGCAGAAATAAGCTGTTTCCTTCTTTGGGAACACACTACTAGAAGGAGACAGAGTAGTCTTAGCCAGTGTGCCACAGCCAAATGTGGGATTTTCATGCAGGCCTATGTCTAGTTATTACAGCAAAGGGTTGCAGTAAATCCTCTTGATGCACTTAGCAACTGAATTCCCACTGGAAGAAAAGCACATCTTTGCCAATATAATACTCTCATTGTTCACGACCTCAAACTCTTTTTGTGACTGTGCTGCTCCGACAAGGCACAATGTCATTTCAAGCGGTCCTCTTGGCATTTTACCCTTTCATGGATTTAGTGCTGATACAAAGTTGCTGAGTAGATGACTTCCTTTTATTTACAGTATATGTATAGTTCTCCAGTAGCAGCCAAGCAAGTTCACATTGTCCTACCCAGGTGCCTCTGCACTGGTTTTGCAGGACTGTGAGGGCTGGAGAAAAACTCAGTCCTTTCTTGGCACCTTGTCTGAGACTGCCCAGCAAGAGAGGCAGCGGTACTGGTGGGTGTGATGTGGCTTTGGATCACTGAGGAGACAAGCTGGACTGGTGATCTGGCCATGGGAGTCCCTCCCAAAAGAGAGCAGAGTGTGGTATTGCCAGCACAGGCACTGGATGCAGCTCAGCTGGCCTGGGTGGCCTGAATTCTCAAGAGGGTTCAGTCCCCACTGAAGTCCCCTGCATTTTCCCTCCTGGAAGTAGAGTGGTGAATCTCTTCTGGTGAGAGCTGAAACATATATATGGTAGGACAATATGAGTTAAACTTTAATTGTCCCAGCCTTTTTCTGTCTTTCAGCAGAAAACCCTACTATAAGGATTGCCAGGTCAGCCAGTCTAGCATCTTTTGTCAGTAATTGCATTTGTGAGAGAATTGCATACAGTAGGCACTATGGTAGACAGGGATTTTTTAAGGCTTTTTCATTTTTATTTACTGGGAGATAAGGCATTGCTGATGTGAGCAGGTATTTCCCCTGTTTCGAACAGGGAGTGCCATTGCAGTTGTCAACGTTTTGTCGACTGATGCAGAGAAGAGACAAGCTCTGTGCCCTAATGTCTTCAGACAGCTTGACATTGCACAACCATCTTTGATGTACATCCTCACTGCTGCCTGGTTTTGCTGTTACTGTTATTTTTAAGACCTAGTGTTCTACTGGTAAAGAGAGTCACATAGCAAAATGGAGAGACAAGATCTGAACTCAAAAATTCCTGTGCTTGCTCCTTTAGACCGTGCTGTTTTTCTTAGGAGAGTTTAATTCACTTCAGGATGCGGGAGAGCTATGAGCCAAGCTATGAGCCATTATCCACTAACAAAAATCTGCAATAATAGCAAATGGAGCATGTAAGCTGCCTTGCCAAGGAACTTGATGCTCTCTTTTCTCAGAGGTCTCTGTGCTGAAGGTCTCCCCAGATCTCTCCCTGTTAAATATGAAATCTCGTAGGTCCCCAGGGCCCATGACTGACCCCCTGGTAATGGCTTTTTGCCAGTCCTGTTTTGTATGGTTATATTGTTGGCTGACACTGCATTTTTACAGTTCAGTTTTGTTTCTTATAGTCTTAGAAGTGGCCATTTACATTGTCAATAAATACATCTCTTTGCCCAGTATACAGTATTCTCCTGGGAGCTTGGTGCTCGCAGACTATAGGGAGCTGTAAACAACACTGTTTATACTTTCTGCTGATACCAGAACATTAGCATATAAATAGGGGAGAGATTTAAACAGGCTAAAACAACTCCAGCCTGGCCTACTGGGAAGGGCGGACAAGCTGCTTTTCACTCTCCTTGCCAAGGATGTCAACTTTTCTGTGGGACTATTGCAAGAATGAAGGGCTTAAAGAGATGGGAAGCCTTTATCTGACAAAAGAAAGGTCGATGAGCCTTAGAAATGCAGAAATGGACTGAATAACAGCCTGCCTGTTGGGATTTCCTTGTGAGCCCTGTTGGTGTTAGTGTGGGGATGTGGAGGGAGGGAAATTACTTACTTAAAAATCGTCACTGAGCTGTGGGATAAGAGCTTCCTTTAAAGGGGGACTTACAGTAAAGTGTTAAAAATATGATAATTGCACCTGGAGTGAGCATATCGCTTTAGAAAAAGTCATTTCATGTACCTAAAGAAACATATCGTGTGACCTTTAGCATTTTTTTAGCTGCACAGTATTTCAGAAACATGGTACAGCCAAATACTAAATCAAATAACCTCTCCTATCTTATCTATCTATTGAATTACTAAAATTCCTCTCACCTTTGGCACCAGTGCGAGATAGGCGCTAATGATGCAGTTACCGTCAAATGGCTTGAGTCCTTTTTTCATGCAGCTGAAGTTTTATTTTTTGTAATAGAATATGTAAAGCAGGGTTAACAGAGGTGTAGAGGCAAGGGAGAAAAGAGGTTCTCAGTTAACAGTCCTTTGGAAACCAGAGACCAAGACAAGGAGAAAGAAAAGCCAGAGATGGTGTTTCCAGGTGAGAAAGAGGTACTGTGGGATTTTAAAGAAAGCTGTCACATGAAGAGCGGGGGTGAAACTGTGAAACAGAACTTACCTGTGCTTGGGATTTGTTGTGTGCTTTGCAGATGTGCCTCAGCAGGGCCTTCCCATAGACCTTTGGAGATACTTCCATTTCAGGGCTGGAGAGCTCTGGGTGGAGTAGCCACTTGCCCCATTCTCCTTCCCTCTCCTGGCAGGGGGAATGTTTGCGATGTTGCTTTTCCTCTTCAGAAGCAATGAAATTTTGTGCCAAAACAAGAAATTTCCATGATTGTTTTGTACCATTACCTTTCTGCTGTGGAAAAGACTGGTTTCAAAGTTACATCCCCAAAACTGGAAGAGAAACTACGATTTGAACAGTGTTTACTACACAAAGGTTTCTACAGGAGTATCTTGCATAGCCACCATAAGTGTGGCAGTGAGAGGGGCACATAAAAAGAGGAGGAGATGGAAACTGAGCAGGCTTTTACTCTAGGCCTCTTCCTAGACCTCTTCATTTGCCACATCTGTGTTTGGTCCTCCCGATGCCTTGACTCATGGGCCAAAATGAAGCTTGAGTCCTGGAATAACTGGCAGTGGTGGTAAAATACAGGTCAAAAGGCACTTTCCAAAACAAGCCGCAGTGCGCAAGCAATCTTGTGCCTCTGCAGTCAGGAGCTAGTGCAAGCAGGAGGCAAACCTGTTCTTTGCTTTGGGGTGCAGGTTGCCAGCAGATAAGCCACTGCCTTTGTAGGGGTAGGAATGTCCGATTGCACACTGCCGGGGCGGCTCAGTGAGAAAAGGAGACATTTCTGCGCTGGGAGGCTGTGGATGTCCCAGAAGGGGAGAGGCATTAGGGGTCGAGGGCTGCAGAAGACTCCTGTATTTCAGAGAAGGCCTTGATCACAGAGCCACCATGTTCTCCCACAGGATTAGTTGCTCTTAGATTAACCTCATTAGCAGTAATTATAAAGTCTGACCCATTTCCCTGTCATTATCTCCCCTGTATCATGCCGTAGGACGTCTTCCTTGTGCTTTTGTCTTTTTATCTATCTGGTAGATTAGAGACCAGAGTTTTTTCACTGTGTTATCTCTCAAGCCTTTTTCCTCCAATGTAAACTGGCCAGTTTTAGCACGGGCTACATTGCACAGATCGCAGTTCAGTATCTCACTTTGTCAGGCAAATGTGAGACAAAAAGGACAGCTAGTTATTGTTCAGATGGTAACCTTAATGCCACTGGGCTTTGTCTTTGGGTTGGGATTCCAGTCCCATGGGCTTCTCCCAGTCTTTAGTGAGCATGGGCGTGGCAAAATGCTCTCCATCTTGTGGAATTCCTGGGCCTCTATTGGGAAGGAGATGGCTAGAGTGCCACTGTCCTGGTGGCTTGAGGGAAGGGTTAATAAAGTACCAAGGGGCCCATGTTCAAGGCAGGATGGTCAACCAAAGACTGAGCAGGAGAGAGGAGCTACGAAGTGCATATACAGCTCTCAAAGTTAGTTTATTTAAAGGATGTGTGTACCCAAAAGACAGAGGAAGGATTCTGTTCAAACCTGGCAAATGTGGAAACTAACCTGAGATGCTCTTTGCTAGTGTGGATCTCTAGCACTGGAACAAGAGTGAAAACAAACCAGGGATTGTGGTAGTGGAACTAAGAGAGCTGCTTGGCCATGCAGTCCCCATGCTGGATTTAAACATCCTCTGTATCACAGTGGACATTCTTTCTTTTCAAGAAGCGGAGGTAAACCAGAGCAACACTGTAGGCATTAAAAGCCCAGAGCAGAGAGATGATATCTGGAGTTGAGCTATATTAAATGCTCCCTCATGCTCCATACGCTTGGTTTATGTTATATACAACAAGATTAACTGGAAGTTTGCCCTTCCTCAGTTTGGTTGCCACTTGTAACCTAGGCAGGTCCCATCTGATCTCCCTCAAAAAAAACCCAAAACTGTTGATAGTCCCTGTTGTATGTACTGCTCTCACCAGAGGGCAATGAAGTCAAGTCTCTTGGTACAGGACTGTCTGGTATCACATAAGTGATGCTCTCCATGTGCTGAAACCCAAAGACCACCACCTGAGTCGGCAACAGAATTTGAATAGAAAGGTGGCACTGGGTCAGGGTGACCAGCACAACAGGTGTCACACAGATAAGCAGGCTGCCCCAATTGTCCACAAAACAGCATGGGATACCAGTGGGAGGACTTGGCAACAGTCACTGCAGGAGGAACTGGCATTCGCCAGATATTGTGGCAGATAAACTTATCTGCATCTCAGTAAATCTGCTTTCAAAGTGGCTTTAATAGCCTGCATTAATAAGCCAGATGCATTGCAAAAACAATGGGGTTTGGAGGCAAGACAGTTCAATTCAAAGCAATTGAAGTCAACCTGCAGCACAGCTCAGGTGCAGAAAAGCTGTGATGGACAGAAGGCCTGCAGGAAGCAAACCAGGAAGAGTTGAGCTTGAGCTGCTGCCGGTCCTTGTAGGATTTTAAAGAGGGCTGATCTGAACTGACTGAATCAAAAGTGAATGGGAGAGGCTAACCGATGCGAAGAACTGCATTTATACTGTCTTCATTTTTCCGTTACCTTTTCTTCTTCTCTCTAGAGCGCTGCTATTGCATCTCACAGCAATAAGCAGCTCAGCCAAGGGCTGTCGTTTGGTATTCCAGTCTGACCCAGTATTTAGCAGGGTGCCAAACAGCCACAGTGTAGATGCCTCAACCCTCCCCCCAACCCCAACACACAGAGAAGCATCTATGCAAAGCCTTACAAAGCCTTTCAAATGCCTTGCAAGTGGGACAAAGATAGGAAGAAATGAGATCTCTTCTCAGATTTCAAGAGTCCATTTGAAAATTATAGTGTGTGGTTGAACTGGGATTCTCACCAGCAGGCTCTGGGAAATGAAAATTTTGCTTTTGGGTACTACCTTGACTTAGATCCAGGAGGCCCATCACAGCTACTGTTTAACATTTGACTCAGAGACTGTTGGAGAAGAGTGTGTTTGGAGGGTGTTTCAAGGGACAGTGACTTTCTGTGAAGCCCCATGGCCAGGCTGCAGCCAAATCCCAGCTTGTTCAAATAGGTGGTCCCATTTCTGATCAGAGAGGGCTGAGGGCAGGATAGGCTATGGAGGATTAGCTCCCACTCCCTCCTGGAGCAACTGAGTGGTGTGCCACCTCACCGCTCCTGCTCATACCTGTGCTGTGGTAAAGGCTTTCAGACTCCAGAGCTATCAGTCCATCACCGTACGTGAACACAAAAAGTGTATTTGCTACAAGAGCACTGGCCTGGGAAGATGGCGGCTTGGCCAGGCTGAGCTGGGGTGCACCCGCTGTGCCTTCTCTCCCTCGCCACTTGATAAATATGCCGCTCCTTCCCCCACCCGCCTGCCCATTTTCCACAGCAGAGAGCAGACACAAGGGGACCCTTTCATCTTGGCACATCCCCTTGCTGATTAATGTGATGCAATGTTCCCACAACAACAACACTATGCCGGCCATGTAATTAGGCGGGAGATAATGAATGCTTCAGAGACTATTCAGGCAGCAGTGCCCGCCTCCCTGCCGAACAAGCTCCTTTCTCAGCAGTGAAGCCAAGTGGAAGGAGAAGCAGCAGAAATGCCATTGGTGCTGCGCTTAATTGTGCAGGAATCAGGGGCTCTCGCGCTAGAAAAGAGAGTAAGGGCTGGTGTGGGAGAGATGGGCAAGTGGGTCTGCTCGGGTATCTCGGGGCCAAATTTTTTCTTGTGTCTTTTCATGTGTTTGACCTTGTGGCAGGAGAAGCCTTAAATGTGCACATCTCTGGCTTTGTATGTGTGTGCCTTTTTTGTTTCAAATCATTAGGGAAAGCCATCATTTAATAAGCATAAGAGTCTGTCTTCTCAGTAACCCAGAGGCAAAGATGCTGGTGCTACTTAGTGGCCTTTGAAATGTGGGAAACACACTGGGGACACAATAGGCTTATTCTCTTTTAGGGGGCTTTACAGTTAAGCTGCCATTGTCTGGCTAACATTAGCAAGAAAGATACTCCCTTTTCTCCCCGACCCCTATGTAGACTCTGAGAAAACAACCAATTGGTTTAAAATGCACTATCCAAATGCCTTCAGATCACGCAAGAATAAAGCCAGCAAGGAGCTGAAAGTCTGTCTGGAAGCCAATGAATCTACTGTCAAAGGTCTTAGCAGCAATTAAGTCCTCTGTTCAAATTGCTTTCTGGGATTTTTTATCATTTGTTTGTTGATGCAAAATCATTTTAAACTTCATACCTGAGCATACCATGTACTAAACGTAGGCACTGCAGCCTTTTGTAAGCAACTGGTAAAACTCATCATAAACTGACTTCAGTAGTTATAAAAATAAAAAGGTAACTGAAGTTTTGCGTTAGGTGCAAATAGGCAGAAAACAGCTCCTGGTGATAGCAATAAAGCAGGGAAGCTCAGTTTGTGTGTGGATTAGGTCAATTTCTGAACAAAACATCACTAGAGGGTGGAGTATATCAGCAAGAGTAACTTACAGGTTATAAAATAGAACAATTCATATGCACACTCATATTTAACCCTGCTTCACTCCAACAAGCTCTAAAGCTGTAATGTGCCCTTTTGTAAATAAGTACGCTTCCAGGCAGACCCACTGATCACCCTACTGAATTAAGTGACAGGCTCTTTTGTGCATCCCTTCTTGAATGGCAAATGGATGCAAGTTATAGTATTCTATTGCTTAAATCCATTTTCTAATCAATTTAGTATATAATGTACACTGCATATCACTGCTGCACATTTTGACTCCGCATCAGATGGTACACAGAAAATTCTTAAGCTTTCCTAGTATCTAAAGTGTCAAAAAAACAGATTTCACTGAGAATCTTTTCATGTTGCAAAGTAATAGTAGAGTTGTAACCAAAACCAAAAAAATTCTGGCAGGGAGAACAGCTTTTACAAAAGAAAATCAGTTGCACTGACATCTTCACAGAGCTACCCAGTGGTATGCATAGTCATGTGCCTCTGTGTCATACAAACACACTGCATTCGTTTGTGCCATACCATTGCATCCCAAAGCAGATGCACGTAGTCTCACTGTAACCCTCAGATCATGTGTCATCTATTTCCCCTCCCTCTGTCACATGCACAAACACGGCCTACAGGCTTGGTATGTGAAACGGAGAAGGGAAATAGATGACATGTGATGTGAGGGTTATAGTGCTTCTAAAATTGATGGTCAGCATTTTATTGGTGTCAAGGACTCAAAGGTTAAGAGGCAAAAGAAGTGATATTGGAACTAAGGAGCCCAGCTGTTACGGCCCAAAACTGAGAAAGAACTCTGTCCTGAAAGGAGATTGAAATGTTTTCCTTCTGTCTACACTGTTTGCTGGCAAGGAATGCTCTAACACGAGCTTAGGTTAGTACTTCTCTCAGTAGCATGATGTCCTGCAGAGGAACATAAAGTCAGTGTCAGCATTGATTCTGATTTGTAAACTGTATCTATATTGATGAGTGCCATTCCTATAAATCGACCAGGCTGAGGTAAAGGTATTTGATTATCTTTCTTCCTGACAGCTTGAGGCAGCACCTTGTAGCAGTGAACACGTTCAACGGGTTTCAAGAGGAATGAGCACAAGCACAACTCATGCAGGATCTATGAGACCCGCTTGCTCTCATGAAGTAGGATATCTCCTTGTGATCTCTTTTTCCCCTCTGCCTAATCTGATAGCAAAGCAAATTGCATCAAACTCCAGCATGCACTGCACATCTGGGAGTGGATTTTCCAGTACAAAAGCCATTCAGTCACCAAGAGTTCAGTGACATGACCTTTCTCAGGGCAACCCGCAAAGAGATTGGCACTTCTAGAATTATGTGGTGTTGACAACATCTGGAGTTCAGTTGTCTCTGGTAAAAAACCCAGATGTTTTTCTTCTGCTGGTCACAAATTTCTCCCCATGTTCACCATTCTAATTTTTGTTTAAAGTTGGATTCAGCCAAGAAATGAACATAAACTTGCTTGGAAACTGTCCCAAAGAATCTGCCATCAGAACTTCAGAAAGTTTTGCTGCTTTACTTGCTCTTGACAGGCTCTGAAACCCATCCAGATCACTAGTTGGGATGGAACTTCCTTTGCATGTTTTCTATTGGCCCAGGTGATGCGAGGACCATCCCAGTGAAACCCTGATACTGTAGTAGCAAGGAACAAGGTAAGGGAAGAGGCTGGCTGTGTGTCCCTTACTGCTACTATAACAAGGAAGGAGTAACGCAGCCACCTACGCTCCAAAATTGTGCTGAACCTGGACCATATTTTCATCTCTTGTGGCTGTTGCAGAATAAACCAAAGGAAAAGTTAGGTAAGAATAATGATGCTAAGTAGCACCAAGATCACAGAGCCTTTGCTGACCAGTTGACTTGTTTTTTCATAACTCATGCTGCAGCTTGTGTAGACTGACAGGCTCCTGCAGACAGAATACAGAGTGTTAAGAAGTCAACAGGGTAACAGTTCATATTCACTTTTCATTTGCTGTGCAAGCCATTTACCCTTAGCCGTTCTGGCAGAGCAAAAGGGGTCAACCAACAGTTTCTGGATGTCTCAGGGTTGAGGAATCCCAAGACTGGCACAAGAAATCAAACCAGGAGAAGGAGGCATGGCCAAAGTACTTCTGTTCTCCAGCAAACCTTAGAAGCTAGAACAGTCTTTCGGCACAGCTCAAGAGCACGTGTGGGAACATGTGCCATTTATGCCAGGCATGCAATCCCGGAGTGCAGTGGCTGTAGGATGACAAGTTTGCTGGGAAATGGGAGAGAGAAGGGGGAGCAGGAGGAGGCCTGGCACGGCGCTGAGCTCAGTCCTAACCCTGCACACCAGCTCTGGCATCAATATAGTCCTGGCTCTGTGCTCTCTACCCTCCCATGCCCAGCGCAGTACCAGCCAGATGTGAAACTCCTGCTGACTCACACCACAGCCTGGAATGGTCTTGACTTTGCCTGTGTTTAGTTCTCCGTGCAGCACAGCGTGGTCATGTTCTTGCACAAAATCCTCTCTGCTAAGTGTTGCTTTTATCTCTGTCCTAGCTTTGCATGCATGCCCATTCCCCAGCTGAAAAATATATTTCTGGCCCACCTACTACTAACTTCTTCCCAGTATAAAACTTCCCGGTATAAAACTTCCCCACTTTAAAAAAGAGTTGGAGTACCCTGGACCAGGAAGAGGGCTGTGGGAAAACAACACAATGGCTTTAGATAAGCAACCAAGTAACCAGCTCTAGGGGAGGGTACAAAAGTGGGGCGAAAGCAAGCTTATAGCCTGCTTGTGCGCTTGCCAGCCACAACAGGCAGCTGTTTTGCCAGTGCTGAGAGCTCAGAAATAAGGGAACACTAAAGAGTTAAAAAGGTTTTCAGGGAAGGCAGGCTGATGAGAGAAGGGGGGAAAGAGAAGGAGCAGCCCTCTTGTGCACAGACTTTCCAGAGCCTCCAGAGATCAGTAAGCCCCAGGGAACCACAGGCCTATGCATAGGATGCTTATTTTTTTTAGCTCTGTTTTAATTTAGATGCTTGGGATCTAAATAGATAATGATTCACCCTAAAATTGATGTATGGTGACAGGATATAACTTGTCATAGCAAACAGAACTGCAAGGAATGACCAAAATTCAACCCTCAGATTCAGCCTAAAATTCAGCCTGATAGCAAGGGAATCTTACAGTCATATTCGGAGAGAAGCAGTTGTTTGCTGTGAGTCATTAAAATATTTGAGATCTGAGAAGGTACCAAAATAGCTCAGACATGCACCTATATGTGTCACACTTACCCACATCTTACTGGTCCCTGGTAGCCGGCCTTTCTCTGGTTTAATATCATCTCATTACCCAAAGATACACCCCTTGTGTATTTATTTTGTTAATGAAATGCTGGCTCCGTTGGAATATCAACTCTGTAGGGGTTGCCAGGTCATATAAAAAAGAGCAACCATAAACTATGTTCATTATTATTGCAGTGTAATGCCAGGTCTAGTACTGCTTCCAGAAAGCAGGAGAGGGAGAACAGAACTTAACATGTCCCTGACCTGTCCAGAGGGACAAAACAGAGAGCTTTTATTTTATTTGTTTCTACAGTGACTCAGTCTGTAGTAACTGGGTTAAAGTCCACTTAGAAACGAATAGAACAAAAGGCCTCCTGTTAGTGCTGGACGTTTTCCCTCTTCAGATATCACCAGAAGGNCCTCCAGCAGAATGCAGGAAACCACAAGCTTATGGGAATGTAGCAGCACTTTGGAAAGGAAAACACTGCCTCAGACTTTCATCTGCCGGGCTTGCTTTTTTTCCCCCCCCATTTTTTCCTTACCTTCTTTTCATCTCCTTACAGCTAGAAGCATTTGCCAGGTCAACACAGAGCCTGGAGAAAAGGCTGGTGGGGAGAGCAGTTAGGTTGCAGGAGGTCATTGCCAGATCCCAGACAGAGAGAAAAAAAATTGGCTTGTGCAGATCACTGTAGTCTGCAAGGGGGCTCCAGCACAGAGCGAGCGAGCTTTGGTGCAGCTGGAGCTTGCAACTTCCAGTCCCGTGGTTGCTTGCCAGACTGAGGGTCTTACCAGGGTCAGAACCCTGGATCCTACAGGCTGTACTACAGTGGGGGAAAAGGGGTATTTTCATAATTTTTATTTGGTATGTCTGGTTTTTTTTTTTTATGTAGCTTAATGACATCTAAGTAACAAATGACATAATGTTCTCTAAGATATAAAAAGTATCCGAAACGCTTTCTGCCTTCCATTCTAAGTAATGTCATGGCATGCCTGTTTTTTCATTATAAAGCAAATATTTTCCAGCAAGCATTCACTGAATTTCATTAATTTTCACTTTGACTTTTTCCTAAGGAATGTGAACTGACAGTAACAGAAAAAGCATGTTGAAATTATATTTTGCATATAAGAATGAGCACTGTATTGAATTTTCCAAAACTTCCCTTTCCCCTCTCAAAAAGAAAAAAGCAACCCTAAACCTGAGGAAAATTGCGGCTATCGAAAATGAAATGGAAAAGTGGAGTTAAATGTTACGTCTTGCCTATAGCTTTAGCTATTATTCTGATCCTGATTTGTACAAAAAAATATGTTACTTTTTGTTAGGTGAGCTTTATGTTGACCTAGATCAGGGAAACAGCTTGGTGAGTGGTGTAATGAGCAATGTGTTGGGTGTAAGGGAGGAATGGGAATGCATAGCCAGAGCTGGACCACATAAGCCAACTGTTAGTTTAATTTAGACTGCTGCAGAACCATAATCTCAAGTGGTAAGCTTTTGAGTGACTTGACCAAGACCGCATAGCACATAAATAGTTACTTTATTTAGTTAGATGACTGATTCCATACTGAGTTATAGAAGTTTGTCTTTTGTGTGTTCAAACTAAATAGGTAAACAGAGTTGACCTTGCTGTGCCTATTTCACTGAGAACTGATGACACTGTGCATAAAATTCAGTCTTGAAAACAAATTTCCATCCTTACTACTAAGTGAATCAGTTGCTTGCAGTAGTTGGTACTGCGATATATACAGTGTCTCCTCTCTAGGTCATTGGGGCCGGTTTCCATTTCAGATAGTGATGAGAATCAAAAATCAAATGGTTGGTTTTCGCTCATGTGAAGTGAGTTATTCCAGATCCTAGTGGACAAATTATCTTCTGTAAAACCTCTAAATTTGGCTGCTTTGTCAGCATTTTCTTTAAAATAATCAGGTTCAAATATTCTGTCTTCTTACACAGTCTCCTGCGTTAGCCTTCTCTAGGCTGAAGAATTTGAGCTCTCCCAGCCTCTCTTCATATGTCACCTGCTCCAGCCCCAAACCATTTTAGGGTCCTTCCACTGGACTTCACTTAAGCTTGCCAATGTCTTTCTTGCACTGTATGCCTTGAGACTGGACACAATATTCCAGTATTTGCTAACTAACATATGGTTAAAGGCTATTTTGTCCTTAGTGTGATCACAGCTAGTCACAGTTGAAAGCATGTTTTAAAACCCTATCCAGAGCTAGAAAATTAAGCCTGACTTGCCAGGATGTTTTAAAACCCAATTGGGACTACTTACACTGAAAAATTCCAACATCTTACAACATGTGCTAACTAACACACTGTTCAGCACTCAGAGTAGATAAGAAGGGTGACTGTTCCTACCTGGATAGTTTTAAGTCCGGATCTTAAGAGTTAGCTGTTTTCAGACATAATTTTAAATGTAACAGTTAAATTTAGCATCATCCCAGTAAACAGATGTTCTAACACAAAACCATCTTCTCGTGTAAATGCGTGGACTTGGAGCACGTTTGGTAGCTAGTGCAGTTTATTACATGATGCACTTTGATCTCGTCCTTATGCATCGACCGTCCAGATGGAAATGGAAACATGCTGCTGGTTCATAAGGGAGAAGGCTTGCACAGCTCTGGGTAATGGGAATAACTGGAGCATGTCAGTCTCTGCCACATCACTGTAAAAGCATTGCATTGTCACATACAGAAAGGCATATTCGTTGCTTTTTAAGGTCCAAACCGTCCTTGATAACCAGCACTGACGATACTAGTGTTCACAGGGAACAGGGAATGGAGAACATTCCCTGAAATTTGTTTCAGGTTCAGAGCTTCTAACTCCACCTTCCTGAGCCTCGAGAGAGAAGCATTCTTCCTCCACTCCATCTGGTACAGCGCTCTGGAAAACTTCAGCTTGGCCCACGCCCTCCTCAGCCCCTGAACTTTGTAATTTTTCAGCTGCCAGAATCACTAACTGCCCAGTTTTATGTAACTCCAAATATCTGCAGTGGAGCTGGAGAATACACACATGGAGGAAGTTTTGTGGCTTTTAAGCTATGCCCAGAAGTTTGCCTTTTTTTTTTTTTTTTGGTGGGAGGGGAAAGAGGAGGAATGCAGTGGGGGTATACACAGGACTTTTCAAAACAGAACAGAAATTCTGTCTGCTGCAAGGATAGATGTAGGTTTGCTTTTGAAATCCCTCTCTTTTTGGAAGGGGCCTGAAACACATTTGCGGGGGGGGGGG